>CAJQZM010028128.1:0-33966 GCA_907164665.1 Colias nastes | reverse complement strand
ATCTCACTAATATTAAACACGTGAAATTTTTGAGAATGGATGGATGTTTGTTCCTCTTTCACGAGAAAACTACTGAGCGGATTCTGATCATTAGTACTAGATAGTTGTAGCATATGTACGAGAAGAAAACATAACATATAGAGATCATTTAAAGGGGGGGTTAGTAATAAGTTTGAACCGCTCTCGCTCATCAAACATACCATTTCGAATTCTGCCTATTACGCTATTGTTCGTTCCGTCTATGGTGACGTCAGGTCCTTTCTGTGGAGCCTCTTCAGAGTCTGTACGCGAGTGTTGTGACGGAACGTCTTTGAATAAATGCTATTCAATTCGATATATTTGTGAGTTAGGACAATGTTTGTACGGAATTTGATTTGGCATTACAGCTTGTAGCCATTTTTTCTACAGAAGTGGGGTAGGATTTGGGGTATTTTTATCAGGATAGTGCTAATTTATAGGTTACTTTTATAAGTTTTATTTAGTTTTTTATTCAATTCGGTCAGTTTGCTTCTTGAGGTGAAGTAGACTATTAAGGATACGTTAAAATGCCTTCTCTATACTTTATATCAGTATCCTTGTATCCTATTTATCTGTTTAAAAAGCCAACGAAGTAACAAAATTTTTTAAATACTACACTTCAATTTCAGTCAAAAGATAAAGTTCAGAATTTCTCGAATACCAAGTCTAACCGCGTCATTTAAATAACTACAAGACGTATAAAATAAAACAAAATTAAAATCTAAAATAAAACTATACTTTCATAGCAAACCCGTATTTTTCGACGTTTAATGAGTACTTTTCTTCCTGAACGCCATGGACTCACTTGACACGGGCGGGGTGTAACGACGCTCATTATATTTTGGTACATGTAGAAATGTAGGATTTAATATTAATTTCCAGGGATATATAACAGTGCACGCAGTTTGCATATTTTGTAGAATTATTAAAACGTACAGAATATTGTTAAATTGTCACTCTATAATTATAAAACACTGGGATAAGGGTACGTACCTATTTAGGAACGTTAAGATCAGTCCAATGCTTATATACTATTTCCTGCTGATATTATAAACGCGAAATTTTGTTAAAATTTATGGATATGTGTTTTTTACTCTTTCACGCGAAAATCACGGAATTTTGATGACTCTTGGCCGTGATGTAGACCAGAATAATACTGTATATTACTTTTGAGTTATAAGCTATATAAATACTTGCTATGTCCGCGGATGGAACCGCGCGGCACAGCTAGTTATTAGTATAGGTACTATAAGCACAGAATACATAATAGTAGCTAATGCTATAAGTATAATTTTTCTAATTCGTGTAAAATTAATACAGAGAAGACGTAAAAGGTTATATCAAAAAATGTTCTAATAATTTATTCATGTTTCATAAAGACGAACATTACAATAATATCTATCGTCACAAATTACCAAAGCATAACATATTATGTCGATAAATATTTGCGTTTTATTTCGACGCTTGATAGGGTCGTACATAATTTAAATAAACAAGGTAATATTGGATACGCGTGTTTCATTTCTTTGTAAATATTTGCCTTCGAGAAACCAATCGTTTGAGATAGTAAGCAAAACAAGATAATGTATTTATATTATAAAAACAAAAAACCGAAAAAAAATGACCAAAAAATACTATTAGGTTATTACTTTTTGGCGCGTTTTTTTTTTATTTGGATACCCAGTGTTATTTTCGCGACTAAGAGACACCACTATATAAAAATACGACAAGCTGTTTAGGCTCTAGGGCGTGCCAAAGAAATATGCATGTACAATGTACATACATGCAAGCCTACATCATACACTCGAACCCCTTTCTAAGCATAACGTGGCATAACCCTCCTTCTGGCGCAGTCGGGTAATAAAAGAAATGCATTCAATTGAGAAATTATTACAAGATTTAAAATAAAAACTGTTTTTAGTTAACAGGCGGAGAGGGAAAGTATTATCGAATAATGGATAAATGAAAGTTTGTGAAATCTATCGGTGTAGTTTTTTGCCACTTTTTTGTTATTTTGAATTATATATAGTAAATTGTTTAGAGATTAGTATAAATGTGTCTTATGTGCTGAATAGAATTAAACAATAAACAATAATTTTATTTTCCAAAATATTAGGATACATAGAAATAAAGAACCCTTGCTCCTATACTAGGTTTCCCTAACATTTTATTTATTCACTAGCATTCCGCCCCGGCTTCGCCCGTGGTACATGTTTACGTTTTCTCTCATATGAACCATCCTCATACTTCAAGGAATATTATAAAAAAAGAATTAACGAAATCGGCTCAGCCATTCTCGAGTTTTGCGCTTACCAACATATTTATCTATTCATTTTTATTAAGTACTAGCGGTCCGCCCCGGCTTCGCCCGTGGTACATTTTTACGTTTTCTCTCCATAAGAACCATCCTCACACTTCAAGAAATGTAATAAAAAAAGAATTAACGAAATCGGTTCAGTTGTTCTCGAGTTATGCGCTTACCAACACATTTTGCTATTCATTTTTATATTATAGATATAGATATTTGCACGATTCATTTACGACCAGAATGTTATTATTACTTATTAGCATTAATATATATAAAAAATAAAAGAATATAATATGTACATACCGTCTACGTAACCACATTCAGCAGATACAGTTAATTTGAATTTCTACATAAAAATACAATACCATGAATATGCTATTGAATTTACAGTAAATACTAGGAACAATATAATTTATTAAACGAGGAATCCATAAATAAACAAGTTCGTTATGCCAACATAAAACTGGTGCTTGCAGATTTATTAGTATTGTTTTGATTTTATTAATATCATAGAGTGAATAACATCGACTATTTTAAAACATATAGATTATAGGTATTACGTTTTATCAATGATATATTATATGATAACCGCATCGTCAAAAAGAGAAAAGCATTTTTGATACTTTCACAAAATTTGCCAAAATTACGTAAAAATAAGTAGGTACCTACATAATTAATCACAGAATATAATTTAATCTCTCCAAAACGTAACTTAAATTCCGCCACGCATTATTAAAGCCACAATCAGAATTACCTCCAACGTTATTTAGAAAAGGGTAACATTATGTATTTATGAGCTAAATCCGGTTTTCACCGGATCCGAGCGTACAACCTTGGAAGGCTGTCTATTTTAATCGCCATTTTATCGCCTGTAAAGGGTAACGTTGAAAGCTATAGTTTAATTTGGTATTTCAGTATCTATCGATTTGTTATAAATGTTGCGAAAATACGTGAAGTAAGTACCTACTGTTTTTATGAACCTTGATCACCTGATATCTGGAAATTGGCCCATTGACCAAGCTAGCCGGTAGGCGTACGATGGTAGCATATACTAACACTAAGCAATTGTCCGAATTTCATCCGTCAGAAAATAGGTGAGGTCTGGCAGCCCTGGGATCTTGTACTAATGTGTTTAGGATATGAAAAGGTACAATGATGCAATTTGTAATGGGTAGGTATATTAACCTAGATTAAAGAACGGGTGAAATTAAACCTACATGTTAATTGCTGTATATTATTATAAATGTATGCAAAATGATCAATAATTATAGATCGTGTTAATTTATTGGTAGGTAATAGAACACATGAATAGATTAAAATTTTAGGCACATTAAATGTTCAGTATTTTTAAATTGATAGTAGTTAAGGGTGAGACAACAAAATTATATAGAGCGAAAACTTACCATCTTAGAAAGTTTTCGAAAAATTTGTCATCCACGGTATTATAGTCAGCGTAATTCATGTTTTCATTAAAACGTACGGTAAGTGCCCATTAAAGCCCAGCAAAATAAGCCTACAAAACTACTAGAGTTGTAAAGCTACTATCAAACACTTAACTTCAGATGACCCGCATGTTTGCTTGTTTCCTCTGCTATAAAAAAGCAGAAAAAACTGCACATGACAACACACACAACAGGCAGACGTGTTTCATAACCTCAATCCTTACTTATATTATAACTGAGAATGTCTATTTGTTTGTCCTTCTTTAACGTCGCAACGGAGCAATTTTATGATATGATTTTTGTACGTAGAAATAGCTAGGAAGCTAAATACTTTTTGCCGCGGTAAAACATTTCATTCCGCTGGGTATTTCCCTACACTACGCGGGTGAAACCTAATAAATAGAAGCTAGTAAGTCCCATATTAAAACAAACACATTCCTACATAATATTATGTTGTTGGTAACAAGTGTTGTATTGTGTTCAATCAATCTTATCGTTTGCTGTACCCTCTTCGGGTGTCTCACAATTTTCGATCAATAGAAAGAGCCCTCTTTCCTCGACTTTTGTTGAATTTCATGTGAGATTCAAATATACCTACTATTAAATATTTTTCTGTGATGACTTTATTAAAATATATGGTTTAATTTAATGTCATCATTAATTTAAATTCATGTCATTTCATTAATTTAAATTGTACTGTGTTCATTGTATCTTGTGGAGTCAAATAAATGTTTCTTTCTTTCTTTTCTTTCTTTCTTTTTAATGTCATTGAGAATGGATATATTATGAGAGTGATATTTCGCACTCGACGACATAATTTATGCTTTATGAATATTGCGTTTTTGATAAAAATAAATGGGAAAATCGAAATTAAATTTTATATTAATATTCATAATTCCGCATAAGATACTTTTTATGTTTCATATTCGTTGTGCATATTTATATTATTTCATACGTTTGAAAAAATTGGTATTCAGTGATGTAATTTTATTGTTATTTTACTGATTAGAGTAGGTACTAATCGTGGCAAGTATGTCAATCAATATTGAAGTAAACGCGACCGTAATAACAAAGTATGAAATGTATGTTAATTACTGAACTGTTTTGTTACAGTATTAATTGAATTACATCGTCACTCATACACATACTTTGAATTATACTTGACCGCTATAGCAGTGATAATATTTCAGTAATAGAAAAGTACTTGTATTAAATTCCTGAGTAGTAATCTGTTAGTTTGCGTAAATTATTAGTAGGAGTTATGTTATTAACTTTGAAATTCCATATTTAATTATTCCTATTACTATCAAAATTCATATTCACCGCACTTGAGTAGGAACGGCATTAGATTTTTTTTACTTTCATGCTGGAATTTTCATACAAATTTATTAAAAATCAACATACCATTACTTTTATCGCCGCGCATAGATTCTCTCGTATATATCATTAGATATTATTTATTGTCCAGTTTTATACCAAAAAATCAATTGCATAAAACATCTATAGACTCCATAGTTACCATAATACACAAATGTATTTGAAACGAAGCGCATACAGGTAACTGTTAAAATTAACTGCACTATCAAGTACTGTTGATGAGTCGTATCAGACCAAAGGTTTGTATGTCCGTTAAATTTAACTTTAGCAGTTATTTAGCCTAGATTAGTAGAGTTTATTAGTCATATATAGGACTAAATTCCCGCCCGCGGCTTCGCTCGCGCTTTCAAAGAAAAACCCGCATAGTTCCCGTTCCCGTGGGATTCCCGGGATAAAACCTATCCTATGTGTCAATCCAAGTTACCCTCTATATGTGTGCTAAATTTCATTGTAATCGGTTCAGTAGTAGGTATTTGCGTGAAAGAGTAACAAACACACACACACACATAGGGCATGCACCCGGGTTTACCCGGTTCCGAAAAACCCGGGTAAACCCGGGTTTTTTGATGATCTTGAGAACCGGGTCTGAATAGTATGAAACCCGGTTCTCCCGGTTCCGACCAAAATAATAAAATATAAAGTATTATTTATATTTTGCTGCATTATTTTAACAAATTTATTCTATCTGGCAACGTCAGACTCACGTGCATCGCCAATTTTCGTGCCACGCCTCAAGAGTGGCTCTGATTGGTTGTCAAACCTTAGATGCTATAAGTTTCCTACGGTTGTATTACCAAAAAAAAAAAATTATGCTTCGAAAATGACAAAAATTAGGCTACAGAAATATTTTTATTAGATTTGTCGTGAATTTGAAAAGCAGTTGATTTTAATGTTTCATATAATGATCCAGTCATGTTTTTGTTTTTGGTATCAAGCTGAAATTTATATCGAATACTCAAGTCTTCGGTCCCTTGATGCTGTGAAAAAGTCAAACTCACAAGCCAACGCATCAAAAGATACAGCCGTAAATGCTGAAAATTTTCGCAAATTTCGACATTCGCATGGGACTCAAAACCTACAGGGTACTTCTCATGAACACAGAGCCTTTAAATTTGGTAAAAGCAACGTCTTATAACACAGATAAAGGAAAAATAGCTAGAAACATAAATTTTAAAGTTACAACATTATAAAAAATAGGTTTGTTCGGAGCCCTCGGAGCGCGAGTCCGACTCGCACTTGGCCGGTTTTTTTCCTTTACAGTTTGCAGTTAATGAATAAGGTTTAAGTTTATATGTGATATTATGATAACAAGGTACTTTTATAAGACTGATAAATAAAGAGAAGTATTGAAATTTTGTTTCTCTATTAATTTAATAAAATAAGACACAAGCCGCGTAAAATAAAAGGCCTATCAGGTACTTTTACAGTTACTTTTGTTTAATTTCGTATTTTTTCCGAGGTAATATAAAAGAACCGGGTAACCCGGTTCTACCCGGTTCTGAGCTCGATTTGGAACCGGGTTTCAGAAACTTGGAACCGGACTCGGTTCTGCATGCCCTACACACACACATCCTCACAAACTTTCGCATTTATAATATTAAGTAGGATATCAATCATACAATACGTATGTATACTACGTACCTACATACAATGTATAGGATAGTCCATTTCTCATTAGCGTTTATTGTAGTGCTAGTTGTGTCACGCGGTTTTACCAGCACAGCTCTGCTTCTATTGTTCTTAGCGTGATGATATATAGCCTACAGCCTTCCTCAATAAATGGACTAACTAACACTGAAATAAGTTTTCAAATCAGAGAAGGAGTTTCGTAGCGATGTAACTTTTAAAATTATGTCTAGAAGTGTAAGCTCCTTATTTCTTAGTCTTTTTATTTATCATCTCAAACTGTACACAAATTCGTAAAAATAATATTTTTTGTCATGCATATTTAGAGCATAATGTATTTTACATAATTATTCAGATATTATATTTTATTCATATTTCATATGAGGATGTGTTATTATGTGTGTTAGAGTTACACGATTATTACACTGAGGTAATGGACTTTTGAAGTATTTAACGAGTGTATTCATGAATATTTATTTGTTAATAAACTCGACACTTCAAGCTTTACGCATGGATACATTACAAAGTTTAACAAGAGTTTTAAAAGAGACGTATAGTACTTGTTACAGCTTTGATAAAAAAACATTCTATCTTTAATAAAATAAATTGTCGTGTCGCGGTGTTTGAAGTTAAGCCCCTCCGAAGCGGCTTGACCAATTCTTATGAAATTTTATGTGCAAATCTGGTAGGTCTTAGAATGGAACAATATCCATTTTTCATACACCTTAGTGACAAGAGTAAGGGAGAACAGCGTTTGCCAGAACAGCTAATGTTTAGATAAAGTTTTAAAAGAGAAAAACTTATTATAATTGTTATATAAAATTTTCTTTATATGTATAAAGGCAATCTTTAAAGAAAGGTATATACACGTTATTAGGTTTATGATCACGTACTTAACCTTGGTTGAGAATACATTTCACAAACATATTCCTTAAGGGATTTAACTAGGCGTTTAATTAACGCACGCTAGAGCCATATTACTTACAAATATGATTTATGAGAAGGAAGATTTCCTTCTATAGGTATTATATATTAGTAATACCTATATATATATTCTATTTTAATTATATAAAGCACTCTTAAAATTCCAAGAAAGTGATGAAATTTTATAAAACGCTGCGCTCAAAAAATATCAAAGTAAATTGGGAAGTTATTCATGTAAACCGATGCATATCTATCCATATTTTACTCTCAAGTTTTATTGAACGCGAAAAAATCTGTGTATTTTTTAAATTGGAAAAATATACAATGGTAAAATAGTTTAGATTGTTCATACCAAATACTTGATGGAGTTTTACGTAGTTTTTTATGCTCGAGAATAAAAAATTCGTACATCGAAAATCCTTTTTATAAATATACTATGAAAATGACCAAGCATGTATATTCTGTATTAAGATAAATACGTTAATTTATATGCGTTGCTCCTTGGTTTTATTTTAACCCAGGTAGTTATGGTTGTTATTTTTATATATTTTTTTTAGAAAATCAAGTCAATAAGACGTAGTTTTCTTCTTTATTCAAGTCTGTCTGGTTTTACTTTTCCCTTTTTTAGCATTTGAAGGTGGTTTTAGCAGCTCTAATTTTTCATCTATAAAAATCCGTACAAATTAGCATCCTAGACAACTTTTATTCGAGAAAGTCTCAAATAATACGTCAATTAAACGTTTACGTAACGTGACCGACACGATACGGCCACAACATGTGTTTAAATTACACACAATGAACATTACTTTCTAAAATTATAATGTTACTAGATTTCCGCCCGCGGCTTCGCCCGCGTTTTCAAAGGAAAACCCGCATAGTTCCCGTTCCCGTGGGATTTCCGGGATAAAATCTATCCTATGTGTTAATCCAAGTTACCCTCTATATGTGTGCTAAATTTCATTGTAATCGGTTCAGTGGTATTTGCGTGAAAGAGTAACAAACATCCATACATCCATACTTACAAACTTTCGCCTTTATAATAGTAGTAGGATGTTTTGCGTCGCGAGCGCATCAAGGCATTTGCATAGAAAAAGTGTATGGTTTTGATAGAAATAAATAGTTTCCGCCAAGTATTTCTACAAAATCGAAATCATCAATATCTCATGGCTTTCTCATGCAATTTTAAATATTTTAACGTCCTTTGATTCAGCGGTAACTAACAGAAATCAATCACTTTTTTCTTACAAAAGTTCTGATTCGTTATTAAGGAAGAAAGATCTCAAAAGTAAAAGTACACTGAAAATGTTTAAGTTCAAATAAATTCAAAGCCCTCTATAACAGAATAAAAATGGTACCTCTATGTCTATTAAATTTTACAAACTACGGGAAATGTTTTATCATTTTTAAAATAGAAATACTGTACACAATTTTTCCGGAATTCAGGCGTATTAGTTGGGAGGAAATATTGCCAATAGAACTTTAAGCTCAGCTTATTTAAGCTTAAAAGTACAAGTAGTGGAGCGCGCAAGGGAAAATTTACTTGAAAATAACCTTTGCTATTTTACCTCCTAGCGTGAAAGAAAATGTTATCCACATAGTGAGTTTTAAGTCTTATTTATTGGTAATAGAGTTTATATTTGTGGATTTTTTATGCTCTATAATATGATATGATTAGTGTCGTTGGTTATTAACTTATAATTCGTAATAGGGTTTATATTAATTTAGTGGTTATTTATGCTTTAGAATGTGCTTTGGTGTGTGCCTTTGGTTATTAATTTTTAAACAATTCGTGATAGTGTCATTTGATTGACGAGACTAACCAAAAATGAAAAGAATAAAACTTATTACTTAGGTACTGTGGACAATTTCAAACGAAAGGAGAAAATTTCAAGGAAATTTCATCCAAATCGTTTCAGTAGTTTAGGCGTGAAGAAGATATACATAGCTACTTTATAACATGCATAAGGCAAGCAAACCTTGACAAGAAAACTAGTAGTAGGTGCGAATTGATAGCGACAAATTGATCACATATTTAGCATCAATATATGGATTGTGGTGACGCAACCACGCACTAGCTGTGATTCACGCGACCTTGTAATGGGGTCATGGGATTAATTGATTTAAAAGTGCAAAAACTACACATTACATCTTTAGTGTCAATTTAAATATTTACAGAATTGCACGTAATAAACTTTGTTAACTTATTATTTACTACAATTAATAATAGCTTGTTTTGTTATTAAAAGCGCATAAAATAAGATTTAAGTATCTACGTTCTATATCGTAATCCTACAGGTTTTCCCTGAAGAATAGTTGTTTTGTTGCTAAAGCTATTTTAAGTTTTACTTCTTAAAATTTAGTTACTTCATAGTTATTTTCATAAAGTTGAAAAGTATTAGTCTAATTACGTCAGTTATGAATAATTTTCTTGAATATTACTCAAGGGAGGAACTAGTTTCAACTAGAATTTTACGAAATTTATTAAAGTTCATCCACTCTAGAATTTTATCTTACATTAAATTGAATAAAATAATTATTAATATATAGTAAGATCTTGTTTTAGTAAATAAAATACTCTACAAGAATCGATTTATCGTATCGTAGGCACTATATTTGTGGATTCGGTAAAAAAGTCGTAAGCTATTGTCGTTGATTGCTATAATCTTGTACAAAATGAAAAAAACACATTCTGGGAAGGCCCAATTGCCAAACACCTAATAAAATTAATTAACGTGCCACCATTTCTCAGTTAGCAACAAGGTATTAGTTCTTATAACGACTCATATATAAACCTTGGTAGTATAAAGGTTATGTACCAGTATTTAGTACATATCTTACTTCATGTTATAAATGCGAAAGTTTGTGAGGATGGATGTTTGGTACTCTTTCACAGGAAAACCACTGAACAGATTTTGATAATACTTGCCTGTGATGTTGCTGTTGTACCAGAATAACACATGAGCTTTAATAAAATAAAATATTTGTTCTAATCCGCGGGTTCGTCCTCTGCAAAAACGCGCGGCACAGCTATTATAAGCTTTTTTTATTCCTTACCTTACCAATATCTAATAACCCAATTTATTTATGTTGTTAGTATATTTAGTATTTACTTAAATACCATATATCTACATACACCTACATATGTGAACCTTTTCGTCATGCTTTCTTGCTTAATTTCACCAACTATCTTTCGCAATTGATAACATATTATACTACATGTCATAAACACTCGTACACATTGCCACCTCGCGAACCGAACATGGCTCGTGACGTCATCTTGACCTTGTAACGGGGTCATGGAACCACTTTCGGTTTTACACAAGCCGTGTTTACAAACATAAGCCGGCTAAGTGAGATGATGCTCGATGTGATTGAGTCGTTTTGGGAGATTTTGATGAAAATGTATTTGGTGTATTAGACTGTGTTTTTAAGTATAATATGTAATGGCTGACGAAGGAGTGAATCGCAAGTCTCTATGAGTTTGGAATTAAGTGAAATTATAATTCATTTGTCATATATTTGAAAGGATTCATAATAATCAATATGTCTACTTGTAAATGTAGGTATAGCTGTTTATTCAATTATCGTAAAAGTTCTAAGAGATGCATTAAAAACTTTTACTTTTACTTGTTCAGGAAATATGTAAGCTTTCTAGTTTATTGTTAAAGGCTTAAAGCGAAAAAGGACGCATAAGTAGCGGTTGCTATGTTTATTGCATACAATGGATATCTTAACACAATACTACCTGAAATATTAAAACCTTTTTATAATATCCTCTATTCAATATTCATACAAAGCTACACGTCCATTTTCCATAGTTACAGTATGTTTGTGTATAGAACGAATAAGGACTATTTTTAATCCGAATTCATTATCAGAATCACATTTAAAACCATTTAAAAACATATTTAACTTGCTGCTGCCCGCAGCTTCGCCTGCGTGGAAAAGATAAATTTTCATGGTACAAACTTTCATCCCCTTTTTTATACCCTTAGGGGTGGAATTTATCAAAGTGCTTTCTTAGTAGATGCCTACGTCCTATACATATACCTGTATGCCAGATTTCAGCCCGATCCGTCCAGTGGCTTGGGCTGTGCATTGACAGTCAGTCAGAATGTCAGTCAGTCAGTCACCAATTTGAGAATCACTACCTACTAGCGATGAGCCAATGCCAAAGATAGTGAAAGTTTAAGTGAGTCTGATTAGCCAAAAGTGGAGTACTAGGATTATAAATATTACAATCTCATAAATATCACACATAAGTGACAAATATTTCTTTAAACACGAAATAAAATTACAGCATCCGTAGCATGACACAACATCAAATGGCCCGCATTTTTGTGATATTAAAACATCTATCATAAGATGTAATCTGTAATTTAGAAATAACCGGTATATTGCGAAAATAAGATAAATTGAGTATAACGGCCGTGACATGCGCCGGCGGCTCTATGAGATAAGATTTTTGTAAATCTGCTTTTAATGCAACCGCCGTGTTAATATTGCATTATGGTCCATTGAATAGGCGTTGTACTTGCTTGCCTTTTGAAATGTTGAAAAGATGTTTTAGGTTGGAAAATTGTTGTAACTATTCTAGGTGAGTTTAAATGTTGGAAATGTTTTATCGGGGTTGAATATTTTGCAGTAATTTTTATAGTATACTAGCTTTCCGCCCGCGGCTTCGCCCGCTTTGTCTAAAACCTAATCCTTACTAATATTATAAATGCGAAAGTAACTCTGTCTGTCTGTCTGTTACTCAATCACGCCTAAACTACTGAACCAATTTTCATGAAATTTGGTATGGAGATATTTTGATACCCGAGAAAGGACATAGGCTACTTTTTATCCCGGGAAAATGACGCAATCCCGGAAATCCCACGGGAACGGGAACTATGCGGGATTTTCTTTGACTGCGCGGGCGAAGCCGCGGGCGGAAACCTAGTAAATTATATACTAAAACCTTCCTCTTGAATCACTCTATCTATTACAAAAAACCGCATCAAAATCCGTTGCGTAGTTTTAAAGATTTAAGCATACATAGGGACATAGGGACAGAAAAAGCGACTTTGTTTTATACTATGTAGTGATTTATAAATTGCAACTGATGGACCATCATATACCAAGTTGTACATTATGTACTTAATAAGAAGATAGATATAGAAGTTCAACAATATTCAAACAAAAAATCTAGTTTTAAAATAATGTAGAGCTTTACAGTGTTTTACAAACATTTTATCTAACAGGATTTTTACTACGACAACTTTAAAAGTTAAAATAACATTCCAGCTAATTTACTCAGTAACAATGAAAGTCAAATACCATTAGTCCTCCGAGCAATATATTGTCTTTTAATATTTAAGATAAACGCAATTACTTCACAACATTGTAGCCCACGCTATGTAAACCGGCCCAAATTCTGCAATTCAGAGAATTTTCCTTTTGAGGTCGTCATAGTTTACACAAGAAGTTTGAGGCCATCTTGAGTTTCATTCGCGCTTAATAATTCAGAGGGATACGGTTGTGTGTGTGTTATAAAGATATTAGTTATGTGCGGAGTGTGTGTGTTTGTTTACAGATTACTTAATGCTTTTATGATTAATTTCGTTAAACTAGTTGTTTTCCCGCTGTTTTTAAAAGGATCGCGTTTGGAGAAGAAAAATTCTGAAATACTCTTGACAGTGTATGTTTTATGGTGGTAAATTGCGTACAGCAAAATAATGTTTAAGCAAATTGAATAAATAAAGAATCTTACTATACCAGACATTGTTTTTTTACCCACCAATGCAGTTTAAATGTGTCTAAAATCTACAATGTAGCATTTTGATATCTGCCTATCTGTTATAAATATTTCGGTCATCATGTCTTTGATGTGAAGATCATAGAACGATTGTCATATTTGGGTTATTATGACTGATAAACATAAACAAAACCTACTAGAATCTAGATCATTAAAATTGGTATTATGATTAAAAAGATAGGCTCACATTATGTATAAATTTACATTATATATAAATGGACAAAATCTAACAGTGAAATCTTTTTAAAATCGGACACGTGGTTCCTGCGCGTTATTAGCGCGTTCAAACTAACAAAATATAAAATCTTAAGCTTTATAATATTTAGTATAGAGATGGAAATGTCGAGACAATTTTGCGTAAAATTATAAATTAGGTAAGATGGATGACATTCTTAAGATTAATTGGATAGTTATTTGGCTTTTAATATATTCAATTTGCGTCGTCATGTGATAAGTCTGTACTTTATAACGTCCTAATACGTTCATATTATATCTACTATTTGTTTAATGAAAGTATATATGTAGTATGTAGGTACCTATGTATACTACAAATAACAATATAGGTACAGTTTATTTTAAATAATTCCGTGCAAAAATACATATCAATTTCTTAACTTATAATAGCTACACAAAACTAAAAACAAGGAAACATTACTGCATTTAATGTTACTCTATTTTTAAGCTAGAATAAATTCCATTTGATCCTTATAATGTAGCAATCGCATGTTCACGAAGGTTTTATATGGCTGAGATTTTTCTTATTTATAAATGAAAACACTGAACTATAGTTCGTGTAACAAGACTAATGGTAGCGTTTTTGATATAAGCATCTCCTCGGGGTTTACTCGTTAGATAAATGATCCTTTATTTCTGCTTGTTTAAATATACTTACATATATTATGGGTAATGATCCGTGTTTAGGGGTAGAAATGTGGAATAATGGGGACCTGAATTTCGAATATTTTTTAAGAATTGTGCTCCTAATGTTTTTCTTGTTTTTATTAGACTTCAAAAAAAGGATGAAGTTATTAATTGGGCCGGTATATTTTTTGAATTGTTATTCAGTATAAATATGTTCAAATCTATAGTATTGAATTACCTAGTTCCAATAAATACCTTGTAAAATATAGCAAAATTATTTTTTTGGTTTGTATTAGCAATCTGATAAAATAGAGCTCAGTATATTATTATTATTCTGCGGAAAATTTTTTAATGAAAATCTACCTTATAAGATAAAGATAATCTCAACTAAAGGCATTGAAAATCTCGAAGTAACAAAGTCCAGATTCAAACAATGATAACAAATTCGAGATATTTTTCCTTTGTCGGCTCCAGTAAAGTTTTAACTCATAATTATATTCATTTACAAGTTTAAAAGGCGGAGAATATCTTAGAGTTGAAATCCAGAAAACAATTTTCCGGCCATCGGATTTAATAATAATAAAATATATGAATAATAAGGAATGTTATAGACTATTTTCTTAGATGATCAGTATTATAACGCAAAAATAAAACAGTCCCATACAAAATTTGTGTATCGGGAACCGGTACCTTTCTTAGATAATAATGAAAAAAATCTATATAATAAGGTTATTGATTCTGTAGCATTTTCAAGTTTGAACAGTATTATATTATTTGTTGTTGCATACCTACTAAGAAAATTCGATTGCATGTAGACACACAATACACTTTTAAGATTATCTAACAATGTTATTGTGCCACACCACCGTAAGCTATTCATACATTATTGGTTAATATTTAGATTTATACCTATTATACTTGTATATAATAAAAAATAAACCTATTTCGCCTCATCATACACATTATAAATTAGCTAGTGAAGATACATCTTAAACAGATATCCAAACACGGAAGTTATGTGTTGAAAGAGTTGTTTTTGGTAAATAAAGCTATTTTTATGAACTGGGTTAGAGTAGTTCAAATGTTGTTTACTTTTATTGTAGTTGATATGTTATAACCCTTTTGTAAAGTATACTATAGAGTTAGAAACTAATGACTTAACCTTAATGTATAACTCAACTCAGGGAATTAAAAAGCAATAGGATATACAGAATCCTATTGCTATTAGGTATCTACCTAAGCTGCGACGAGAAAAACTTATACTGTCTGTAGCGCTCTATCAGGCGTGACATAAGTATGTAGTTTTTAGACGTCCTCTTATCATCAATTATAACATAAATACCTAGTTAAATATGCAGTTTTTAAACGTCCGCTTATCATCGATGAAAAACAATAATTGGAAAGTTGAATATGAATGGAAGTGTATATTTCCAGGATCCCACGCCCTGTGGAAGCGGACACGTGGACACGTGTGTAAATTCATTCGCTGTAAAACCGGTTTTAAATAATAGAAGAATAGAATAAATAAAATTGTACTATGTATTAATGGTTTTTAGGAGCAAACAATGCACATAATTATAAGGAGGAAAGACTGCTCTTATCAATTAACATAACATGGTTTTGAATTTTTATGGTGTATTCCATCTACACAAATGTAAAATATGGAAAAGTTGTATTTTGTGTTTTTACGTGTATGTTGGTCCTGATAATATGATATATACCATTATTTAGAAAATAAAATGAGAGTAGCTATTAATTCTAGTCTCCATCTATGATATATAAAAAAGCTAGATACGTTACCCGCTCTCTATTTTGGCAAGAAAAAACTCAGCTAAGTGCCCGAGTTTCACTTAGTCACGCACCATTCAGCGTCGTGGCTGGACGTTCTTTTTATATTTTAATCGGCAGTTGTTATTACGAAGTACATGAGTGAGACATGTATTATGTCTCGTGCGTGAGAGTGAAAGAGAGAACAACTGTATTGGTGATAATGCGTTAGTAAGTAGGTATGTATTAATTACGCTGTTTTTTAGTGCAATGATGTTGGCGTATGCCGCGTCTACTAGTATAATAGAGTCATTGGTCTCCATTGCAAAAGTGGTTAGTGTGCAACACAATTATTTTTATTAAATCTGCTTTCTTTTTTTGATACTATTGTTATAACTAAGCAACTATTTTGACTATTAACTATGCATTGTGTAGAGGCACGTATGCATTTTCTAATAGCACTACCTTTCATTTCTCTTAGATATGTTCTAAACTATCCTAGGATTATATAACAAACTAATGCAATCATTCCTAAGATTTTGCAGGACAAACGTACTGTCATAGGATTTATATGAATGAAATATAATAGGAAACGCCCATTTGATGTATAATGTGACAAAACTTGACGCCCCTATTTATTCTCACTTTCAAAGATAATAGTGTATTTTAGTTTTAACTGTGCTCTCTACATAAATCTATTAAAACATTTGCAATAAATAAATTTAATAAGTTCAAACTTGTGTCGGTTTTTATAACATTTCAAAGATAAAATACAGGACTATTGAGTTTTATTTAAAATAAAGTTTGGTGTAATTTCAAATGTATTTGAGATTTGAACAAAATCTTCAATAGAGCTTCGTTAGCTCTAAACTGGACAATTTCTTTAAATAAGTGAAGTGTTACGTGTTCTAGGGTAAGCCAAAGAACTCAATACGTGCTCCGAATAAAAGACAATTTTTATGGTGTTATTCGATGAAGATATTGACTATTTTCCTCACCTCTTGGGTTTTATTAAGTTGTTATAGTGAAAGAGTGATATGTGATATTACTATGATGTTTTTAAAGCATTTTGTGTTTTTCTTATGATCTCTGGATATGCATTCTCTATTATTTAAAATGTATTAGTTAAAAGTTTGAATACTTAATTGTTTTTAAGAATTTTGTGTTGTAAAATATAAAGTGTAATTTATTGACTATTATACTATACTATACTATCGCTATAAGAAGATTTTTGAACCTTTTCATAGTAGTGAATATATAAGAGAGAAATGTATAGCAGGAGATTGTATTATTGTGATATAGAAGAAACAATTCCCAAAGGGTAAGCTTGCTTTTAATTACTTAATTTTAACATATGCTCCCTTAATTGCGATTTAATATTATGCAATATTAACAAAAATCACTCCTTTTAAAGTATGCTATGGCGTAAAACAAGTTATTGGTTTCGCAAATAATTTTATGATCCACTTTTGATTCGGTATTTATGTACTTAAATGTAGTTCATTGAATTTTTCGAAATGAAAGTATGGGTCATAAAATATATTTTTAAGTATAATTGTAAGAAAGGTATGTCAGCAGAAGTTTTGCAATTTTATCCTAAATTTAGCCTAAAAAATCATCGAAAAAGTTGTCGTAAATAACACCTCTATTATGTTAAATCTATAATACTTATTAATATTATTAAGCTGAAGAGTTTGTTTGTTTGTTTGTTCACGCGCTAATCTCAGGAACTACTGGTCCGATTTGAAAAAGTCTTTCGGTGTTAGATAGCCCATTTATCCACGCTAAGATTTTATCACGCTAAGACCAACAGGAGCGGAGAAATGCGGGTGAAATAGCGGGGCACAGCTAGTTTTAAATATGTAGGTAATTATTACATATTTCATGCATGCTTTGCCTATAGGCATGTTGAATGAAGAACTATTTTAACTTGCAAAGAAAACTACGTGTGTTACTTAACTATTAGAAGTAGTTTATAAACGCAATATTTAATTATGTAGACTAAGAAATAGCAAACAACATTCAGTCATAGTGACAGAGATTGAGTTGTGTATAATTTGTGGCGATTTTATAGTTTGCGTAACTGTAGTAGTTAATTTGTATGGGCTAATAACTAGTGCATTGGTATTGAAGGCTGGTTGGTTCAAATGTGTTGTACTTTTCCGATTACTTCATTGCTTTGAAGATATTATAAGGCTAGACAATAGTTACTGTTTGTTTTAAGTAAGGAAATAATGTAGCTAAATTCTTATAAAAATGTCCTCATTTATTAATATTGCACTATGAAAATATAATGTTGGTGTTTATTTTGAAACTTATTTCGACAATTCAAGAAAAAGCTATTTACTACGTTAGCCAAAAACATAAATGCCTATGCCAATATTGAATTTCGTGTCATTTAAGGACCAGCCAAGTATATATTTCAGTAAAACGGGACATTCAAGCGTCATGTTTCAAGAAAACTTAAATGTTTTAATATATTTACTACATAAATCGAAAACTTGCGAAACGGACAACAATATCGGCGAATATCTGTCTATTTAAACAATGTATTGCACCAATTTTATGCAACACTGCATAAATCAGTCCGATCACGTCCACGGAGCTTTCAATGCGCCCTCTCTCTTTCATCGCGTACGTGCGAGCGAGATGGGGAGCATCGAAAGTTGTGAAATATAGCGCGTAATGGTCACCCGGTTAGTTACCATTTACCTGCAGTTACAAGACTTCATATGTAACAGTTATATTGTCTGTCTGTATGGAGATCGCTTGCAGAACGTTTTGCAAATGGTTCGTAGATTGTTTAGAATAAAGTGTACATAATTTACACTAAAATTATAAAGAGGAAATATTTGATTGTTTGTTTGTTTGAATTGAATAGGCTCCGACACTACTGAACCTAATTAAATAAAGTCCGTTTCAAACGTCACGACACAACATAGGCTATATTGTGATGTTTTTATCCCGGGTCAACATAATATAAACATTGTTATGCTTCCTTCTATTGCATCGTAAATTTAATGTCATTTAACATAATGCAATCCAGACTGATTGCAAAATCAACAAAGTACAGACAAAAACAAAGAGAAACACAGATTTATATCCCTCTGCCGATATTCTATCGAATTGTAGAATTCGATTAAAAAAGAAGAATCCATCACCAGTGAATCAATCTAATCGTATGTATGGTGATTCACCCATATTTATGATTAATTTGATTGACATTATCAGCTTGTAGCGGTACGGATAAAAGAACTTTTGTCACAATATTTTCCAGACAACTTTCAAAAACGTCACAAAAATATTATCGTTAATACTTAATGTTTTCGATTAATGTACTTTACATACAGTAAGGAATGACGTTAGTTGACCGTTGCGCTGGCGCCTGCGCAGGCTTTATTATGTGCCTACTAACCCACATTGGTTTGCAAGTTTAATTTTAGCTTCATGTGGACCTTTTGTACTTTATTCTCTATAGAAATTAGAAATAAGTTTTATAAAATATTCCCATTTCAGGATGTGCTACGGACTACGTATAGTGAAAGTACTAAAGGTTTTAAAAATGTACCTAGGCTATGTCTATTTGTTCATGTTACGTACATATGTAGGAAAAAATAGAAAAATAAAGTAACTTGGTTTAGATAATGACCTGATGAGAAGGGCGTAGCAAAGCATTTATTTTACTCTGGACGATTTTACCAGTTCCATTCAGCCTTTGTTGCGATTTACAACTATCCAGATGGACTATTTTCGGCTAATTAATTCGTATAACCGGTTTAATTGTTTCAAACTTAAAATTGAGCTTTTAACCATTAGATACATATCATGTTAACATGATCTGTACAAATATCAACTGTAGTGTTTTACCCAAGTGCTGTAATCACATTTCGGTTGATTAGAGTGCGTCTATCCAATTACTGAGCAAATACTGTTTTGCTTGACGCAGTGAGCTGGGTAAATATGCAGGTTCTAACGTCTAGCTTGTAATATCTAGGATAAATACTGAGTGTATGCACTAAAATGCAAATTACTTTCTAGTTGTTTGACTTGCGCACATACATGGATACTGTATACAGTAGCTAGGTAGTAGATATGTGAATTATCTTAGATACATGAGTGTTGTATATTACATCGTTATTTAATTTTGTTAACTCCAATCTGAACTAATACTAAAGAGCAAACATTTGTGTTATTGTGTGATGTTTGTAATGTTATCACACATAAACTACGGGACCGATTCCGAAAATTATTTCACCACTAGAAAGCGATATCTTTTTCTAAGTAACGTAGGCTATTATATCGTAGGAGAAGCTGGGGCAAGCAGCTAGTAATTAATAGTAGGGGAGAGGTGCCTTGAATGGGACAAAATTATATAGGTATATATTTTGGGGAACATATGTGAGATAAAGGAAAAACTTTCATCTAGGCTTCAAATATATTTATTTATCTTTAAAAAAAAATAACTTTAATCATTTCTTCTGTGATCAATTCAGCATAATATTCAAATAAAAAAATGTTTGATTTTGTCCCCTTCATGACTGGGTGGTATTGAATGGGACAGTGCTAGTCATGAAAGGGACACGTTAATAATGTACCAAATTCTTGATGATAAGTTACATAATACAACATAATAATTGTGCTATAAAGTATCATGAAAGTAATCTTACAAAATAAATGAGCTTAAAATTATTACTTTATGAGTGGAGTTTAAGTAATATAGGTATTAATGACATAAGCTACAAAAAAATTAAAGACTCCTTTTACTCCACAATTTTTATTTGCCCATTTCTGGCAAAGTTTACATTGGAACCAGTCTTCCTTACTAGTTGAAAATTTCTGTTTAAAGACACAGCATTTATGTCCTCCTGCGTATTTGAAAGTTTTCTTAATTTTTGTAGTGGTTCATCATCGCAATCAGAAAAATCATCACTGGAATCTAAATTCAAAATTGTGCGATCACTATCACTGGATGATTCAACGACTACCTTGGTCTTTTTCGTAGTTTTCTTCTGTAACTGTTTACCTTTCTTCTTGTTTTATTTTTTATCTTTTTCATTTTCTCTTCTATTACTTCTTTAACGGCTTCTTCATTTACTCTGGGGTCAACTCGTTCCTTCTTCTTTGGAGGCATCTTTATGTTAGGTGACCTTGCCTGCTTAATTAAAACCTTCATCAAAATTAGCAATTTAAAGCAAAATCCACAACCATGCTTAGCATTAAGATTATAGCCACGAAAGGGGCGTCCCTTTCAAGCCCAGTGGAACTGTCCCAAACAAGACTAACACACATTTTTAATTATAACCTTAAAATGAAAATTATTATCATGCAATTAAATGTAATTATATATTCACCTTTTTTGTAATAAACCAACTATTCAGTTCGCGAAACAACCACTTTCAAAAACATCAATAATTATTCAAAAAACAAAGCTGGAAAACATTAAATAAATTACTTTTGAACACAAAAATATTCAACACTGTTTCGCCATTTTGTAACATTTGACAACTGAATGAAAGTTGCGTCAATATTGTCTATGGAATGCAGAAATAAAATCAATCAATCAATGCAGAAATAAAAAACCGCCTATTTATTTCTAAACGAAAGTTATTGGATTTGTCCCATTCAAAACGTGTCCCATTCAAGGCACCTCTCCCCTATTTTCTATCTCGATTCGTTACATTTTAAATTTATCCTGTAAATTGTTATGTTAATGTATCTAAGGTCTAAATTCAATACCAGCTGTTTTAAAGTAATTTATGAAATTGATTTTGATGAATAACAATCATTATCGATGTTCACGCTCAAGGGAGGATCTTCGTGTTTTCTGAGATGCTTTGGGGGTAATGAAATTGTAGCTTACTGCGGCAGAAAATAATTTTACACCTGCCGGTTTTTGGCATGCAAATATAACATTTACGTGTGAGAGATATGGTGTCACAGCTTTTGGATATGTTCTCTTTGTTTATTTATTAGTTAAAGTCACTAATAGGTTCTTTATGAAAATATAAAGCATGGAGTGTTTACAAAGCTATCAGATACTCTATATCAACAAGTAGTCAAACGGTCTTGCATGTAGGTAATATTTTTAGTAGTTCAAACAAAATATTTAAGTCTTAATTAGAGAACACCTCCACAGCATCCTCTCCAATCCAAATTTGACATTTGACGTCAGTGTAAGGTTGGGCAAGTTGAAGGCTCCGTGTCCACGCTTATAATTCAATTCCACGCATATAGTTGACCAATACCTAAGAGGCTGTATTTGGCCAGGGACCGGTTGCCACGACCTTGCAGACAACGTTCACTTGCCTATAGCTATAGCTTCGTAATTCATCAATTGATTGCATTTCGCTAACCGTTACATTTAACTTTTTGCTCGAATTCTAATTGTATAACATCGCTTTTTGTTTAGACAGCTAATGTTGCGTAACGTTTATTTAATTGTTGTCTTTCAATGGAACCGGGAAGTCTGTTGATTTGTGAGTTGTGACGCAAGGATGGTGGCAATCATGCATATTATGACGACGTAATTATTAGTTAATATAATATAAATTATTACGATTTTTCAGACAGAATGCATGTCGCCGCTGCTGAATCTGCGATTAGATTGAATGACTAGCCGACATTTAATTAAATGCCTAAAGGACGTAACGATCAACATCTTGACTGAATGGCATTTAGCATTATCGTTTATTTCGATGTTGCAACGTTAGATAATGTTGCTTCACTAACTAAAATTTTATTGGATATCTGTAGTGAACATTTTTAACGATTATAAGTAGTTCACCTTACATCTTACACCTACTACATAATAATAATAAGATACAGCAAAGTAATTTGAATATTTTATTTATATGGCTATTAGATTTTTCTTAAAAGGTACTTATAATTTAATGAAAAATTAATACGCTTAAGTAATTGATATTGTTTAATTAACAGCGATGCTGAATCTATAAAACATTGGTTTATTTTCCATTGGACGTAAATAATATTTTAAGGGGTCTTACATAGGAAATTATGAAATACATTATAAAATTTTATTCCGTAATCATTTAATTAATTATCTGATATCGTTCCGATTGTTTATCTTGTCATACATAATGTCTATTATTTGCAATTCTTCATACAATAGGTGGAAAAACATAGTATAGTGCCATTGACCTTCAAACTAACCTTGGCTATTGTGAAGCAACAGGTGTTTTTATGTTTGCAAAGCATGACGCAGAGCATGTACGCAACAGATGGACCGAAACTTATAAGGTTTTAAGGATTAATAACTGCAGGGAAAGCATATGGCGCTCGCGGATGTGGAATTTCCCGTTGGGTTTTGGTAAATCTGTTGTTTTTTTAAGAGTTACTTTGCCAGTGTATGTCGTATTATGTAACACGCTTTTTAACAAACTTTTATTAGCTTCACCTGGATGTTTGTATGTAACCGACATGTTTGTATGTAAACGACTCTTTGTGACTTGATTTTGGCCCACTTTGGAAGGGATATCTTACGATGATCACACCAAGGATCTGTGACTATAATTTCATGGGTTTATGCATGCTTTTTATTTTTTTAACTATATTAATTATTGTTTCTTATATTATGAGTATGGTAAAGAGATACGTGCATTAAGAAGACATTAAATTATATAGGTGCCATGTTATGTTATCGAAAGAATGTCGTTAAAGTAATGGTATTTAATTGATAAGTAGGTATATAATCTTTTTTCACAAAATGATCTGTCTTTGATAATAATTAACTGAACACTATTATGTATTGGGATGAATTTGATAAGATATTATCTGTGTTATTCGGCAGAAGAGCGATGATTTATGAAATTACCTGTTTAATTAAGTTTTATCGACCATTATTATCTAATTTTAGATAGTTATTATCTAATTAATAGATAGTTAAGGAAGAGCAAATCGTATGCGCACTAGGGAATGGTAGAGTGTAGACTGGTGTAGACCATAACAAAGTTTTATAATAAATATATCAAAACTTATATTTTTATGAGTAGGTAACAAGATCCGATTAAATAAAATATTTTTTCTTACCTTTGTAATACATTTTTTAATATGAATTCATCTTTGATTTTATATGAATGAAAAAAAATATGATTGTGAAATTTCTAGTAATTGGTAATGACCGTTAATCTATCTGACCTTTGGATGGTATATCGTAATTGCTGAAGATTGTTTAGTTAGCAATAAAGTTATTTACCTATCTCTTGGCCTTTATAGTTTTATTTCATCTATAAGTTTTCTTCGCCAAATGTGATTTAAAAAGTAATTATACTTACAAATAATCCTAGAGGGCTCATGTTCATAATGTAATATGAAGTAATTATTGGTTCTTTAATGATGATGAATGAATGATCATGATAGAGACATCAATATATTACTAGAGATGTTAACATTTTGTACGTAATGTACATTTAATTTAATTACTGTTTTAATGAAGCAATACTTAAGTTGGTCCAGGCGTAATATTACAATGTATATCTAAGGAGAAATCTGAATAAAATTTATATTATGTGTACAAATAATGCGTGATTATTATTATTTATTATTGCTGTATAAGAATTTCACAAAAAATCGTGTGATATCGATTGTCTGAAATGTCGTTTCAGTTTTCACCATCAATCAAGCGAGACACAGATTTGGTGTAAGAAATTGACTGTCGTAGAAAGCATTGGATTCGCATCTCTAAGCGAATTAGCGCTGAATTGCATCTGCTGAGAAAATGTCATCGGTTGTATGCGCAGGAGTGTCGCTTTCAGTAAGCGACATTTCGCTGTGTGCGCACGCGACACCAGTCGCTCACGGCCGCGCGTAGAGGCCGCACGCGTCGACATAACGCTCGTGCAAAAAAAAAAAAACAATTAAATACGTAATCAGTGGTTTCAAGTGAAGTGAACAGTGCAGAAACAAATATTGTGCTCAAACACTGGAATATCCAAGGTTATAAGTGCGGATTAGCAAAAACACGAGGAGTGATCTCGAACGTTTTTCCTTCGGTGATCGTCACGCTACCTGCCTCCTTTTTTATCGGTTTGCACCATAATTGTATTTCTAATTAGCGTTGATATCTAGTATAATTTGAATTTGTCTTTTGGTGTAGTTTTTGTATTTGTTCAGGCAGTTGACGCAACTCGGTTCGTACCTAATGGTACATATTTATTACTGAGGTGTAGTCAGAATTGGTAGTGACTAATTTTAGAAGGCTTCACAGCGTTGAGTGGGATTCTGAATCTCCTTGAACGTTTGATGTTTATGATAAGATGTGTTCTCGAAATAAAATTATTTCTGTACCCACATAATTGTCTGCCCACGGTGACTTTCCTTAGTCTTGGAGTTGTTAGGAAAGTGGTCTGTTTACACGTATCATTAGTTTGAATTCTCCTAAGATTTTATGTCTAAGTAGGACTTGATTTTTCTTATATGATTTACAGACTTCTGAACTTGGAAATCACAGTAATTATAGTCCATTTGCTACATTCTGTTCTTCCTAATTACCCGCCCTAAGTTTATGAGTCTCTAACTTATAATCGCTACGTTATAGAGATTTTAAGTAGGTAGAGCAATTTTTTTTCGGCTCTTGTTTAAATAACATTTCAATGAGCAAGTATAAACCCTTCAATAATATAAATACTGACACGATTTTCTAACTCTTGAGCAAAGCAAGCAACGTGTCAATTTTGGAAATATATTTTTCTTTCACTTCACACTCTATTGGAGAAAGTTAATCATTTTTATACACGAGTGTGTTTTCGATATAAATGTTGTGATTTTATTGTTGCAATTTTATTGAGTATTGGAATTGTTGTTGATTGAGGTAATTTTTAAGAGGAAAACATTTTTAAAATCTTATAAGAAATACCCGGTAGAGTTATTTTATATATTTATTCAACTCGATTTTATAAATAAACGGACAATTAAATTATTTAATTACTACAATTATAAATAATGGGCGTAAATTATTCAGTGGCTTAATTATTCACTTAACTATAGTTATTTTTTCTTTTATTATACTTATTACGTTAGTTTATTAAAGTCAAATGTAAAAATTAAAATTGTGTTAGTTATGAAACAACATTATTTAAATACCAAGGAAATTGTATCTTTAGGTGTTAAAACTTCAATCCCCAGTCAACTTATTTATTAGATTAGGTTGTGGTCTAAGGATCAAATATCAATACTTCTCAGTTTAACCACGCTTGGTTGAACTACTATACCTACAAAAGGCGAGCAAGATTACTTTAGAAGTTCTTTTGAAAAGTGTTTTTATAATTTAATAATTAGAATTTATTAAAACAATACAAATAACGCATAATTAGTAATTAAGAAGAGGTCTGTTGAATTAATTATTTAGACCTGTTTTTCTTTTAATTCTGGACGTGAGGGATTTTATCAAATAATTACAGTTTTGATTTCATTCTTTTATAACGACAAACAATGCTGTTTTTTGATAAAAATCTTTGCGGGGTATTTTCCTTTTAACTTAGGATAAACAAGGACATCTGACTGACTGGTTAAAGAGCTTACACAATGGGCATATAGAGTGCTTTTGTACTGTTTAAAGGAGTGACGTTATAAGTCGGATATTGTATAACTAACTTTAGCTTTATATTCACGTAGTAAGTATTTAGTAATCTGTGTTATGTGCAGTATTATATTAACAACTTTACTCGAGTTGTACAAAGTAGCATGTGTTTTTCGCAATACATATAACCTAACTTTAAAAAACATCTACACCCCTTTTTGAATTTAGAAGTAACATCATGTACATGAAAAAATAAATTCTATTCTATTCTACTCTATTCTACATCATTACAAACTTTCGAGTTAATAGTAATTAATGAAGTAGGATATATGCTTGCAAACGTTCTTCTTAGTTTGTCATCGGGTAATACCGGACCTTTTTACGACTAGATAAGTGTTTTCCTAGAAAACCAAATATATTAACTCTAGATGAGTAGAATAGAATAAAAAATAACTGTTTCAACAAGCTATAACTATAACTTATTTTGTGACTAAAATAAATATGAATAACAAAAATTCATTTAAAATGTTACAAATCAGATCCATTTTTCGTTCGTAAAAGGCCTCTAGATATATGATCCATTGAAATGTTACATTTTTTAGGCCTGACCTTGAGTTTTTTAGAGGACGCAATTTTATTTTTTTGATGTGTAGGGGGGGTCAGTGTGAAGCTAAAACCAAGTTTGTGGGGTCGCCACCCTTGTCCCATGGCCGCCATCTTGAAAATAGCGGTTGAAATGGTTTTAACGATATATCTCTTAAACTATTTATCTGATAATAAAACAATCTTAACATTATTTGTTGCAAATTAAATTCTCTACAACTTTGATTCAGTAACTTTTTGTCGTAGAACTATAAATAAAAAAGTTATAAGCGAAAATGTTCAGAAATTAGAGCTATTTATATTTTTCAATAAAACTTTTTTTTATCATTTTACGAAGAAATGATATAAGACTATTTTTGTAGATTGTTTTTCGAGGAACAACTTTTATATACAACATTTTTTCATTACGTCAATAGCTAAGGTTTTACAGCGCTCTGAAGTGAGTACTATTTTTCAGTAGTAACTATACATAATAAATTGGCTATTGGCTCTTTTCCCAGACTCCACAACAATGGAAGCACACTGCAGAACATTTCAGCCCTGCTTTTCGACGTAAAAAAAAACGCACTTCCAGACTCTACCTCCTGGGTTGTGGGGAAAAGATTCAATAATTAATTATTAATAATATTGTAAAATTAATTATTAAAAATATTATTATAACAAAAATAAAATAATTACTGGTGACAAATTATTATTAGTACACACATAATATATCGTATTCTGTATAGTAAAGAGTACTTAAAATAGTACTCACTTCGGATGGCTGTAAAACCTTAGCTATTTACTTAATGAAAAAATGTTGTAAATAAAAGTTGTTCTACGAAAAACAATCTACAAAAATGGTCTGATATAATTTCTTCGTAAACTTATAAAAAAAAGTTTTATTGAAAAATATAAACATCTCTAATTTCTGAACATTTTCGCTTATAACTTTTTTGTTTATAGTTCTACGACAAAAAGTTACTGAACCTAAGTTGTAGAGAATTTAATTTGCAACGAATAATGTTAACATTGTTTTATTATCAGATAAATAGTTTAAGAGATATATCGTAAAAACCATTTCAACCGCTATTTTCAAGATGGCGGCCGTGGGACAAGGGTGGCGACCCCACAAACTTGGTGATAGCTTCACACTGACCCCCCCTACACATCAAAAAAATAAAATTGCGTCCTCTAAAAAATGCGACCCCAAATGTAACTTTTCAATGGACCAATAAGTTTTGAAGGTTTGTCAACCCACGCGGAAGATGTCGAGTAGGAAGTTTGGCGTTTGGAATCCAACTTAGTGTCAGCGGTTTTGATCAATGACAGATTATCACCTTCGCACTTACACTTGCTGAGATCGTTTGCGACATTGACATCGAATTTTGCAAGTTTTCCTTGTCATGTCGATTGTCGATTCGTGTACTTACCAATACTTGGAATAATTTGTTGATGCAGGGATGACTTTTTATGTGGGTTTATCACTTATTACATTATGTCTTTTAAATCGTATCGAAGATTACGACTGGCTATCGAATATTGTATTCTGAGGAAGCATGCATTAAATAAAATCAAGATTAAACGGGAGGAAATCGTACGAAGTGTGCGTGTTTATCATTTTTTTGTTTTACTTTTACTTTTAAATCTGATCTTATATAGATGTCTTCTTGCCTACAGCTGGCAAAATGAAAATACTTGCCTAGATAATTAATAATTCGTAGAGCTACACAATAGTGCTCTACATAATTTATAAAATGTATAAATATTTATCTTTTGACATCGTACCGTCATAAATTTTAAGAAAAATAATATAGATTAAAGGGTTTTAATTTAAAATAATCGCATTTGGATATTGAACAGGTCGTTACGAATATAACCTTTTTATCTCCCTGATTGCGAAACGGTTTAACAGGTTAGGTCACAAGACGTTCTTATCAATGTGTTGCAAAAATTGAGCGTTTTGCAAATCGTGCTTTTTAAATAATTTATTTAATTACATTGGGTATTTCGATTATTTGTTTCATATTTTCTATACTTAATAATACTTCCGATGATTTATCACAGTAAGTAGTCACAATACCTACTGAAGGTACTAATTCTCTTTAAAAAATGTTTCTTAAAGATGTTCAGAAAGAGTAATAGATATTCGGTTATTTCTTTTTACAACACAATATCACAGAAAAAAAGATATAATAGAACAAATCTTACGTTTAGAATTTGCAATAATTTTATTTATAGACACGTAGAAACGTATAGTGGTAATAAAATTAGCATTTTTCTGTATATTTATTACAAGGAGCACGTTTAAAATGACTCGTCTTGTTTGCTGTTTAATAATTACGCTAAGACGTGAGGTAATCTTACGTGCATATATATGACAATATTTATAGGAGTAATTTAGTACATAGTTGTAATAAAATAAATATAATTGTATGTAAGTTCACAAGTATGTATTTTACAAGAAAATCCAATTACATTTAGATTGTAGAACACTTTTAAAGTGTATACTTTAAGAAATACACAGCGATCTCGCAGCTCTTATTTTCAATATCAAATTACGCTGTTGAAAAATTTATTTTAGTTTTGTGAAATTTATTTCACTTGAGCTTGAAAATTGCGTCATCTGGTAAGCAGAGATTAAGGTATTTTTTACGTGGAGTAACGTCATGTGTGACGCGGAACCATAAAAAGTATGCGGTTTGCTTACTGCATGTTGTTGATATGATTTTATATGAATACTGGTGGATTTCTCTTTTGTGTTTTGTTATATAACTGGTAAAGAAGGTTTTTATTGAAAAAATGTAAATGTTTTAATATTATATTATATGTGTTTATGACGTAGGTACGAAAAAAGTCAATCAGGGTTTTGATTTTTATTCCCTTTCCCGGTCAATCGGATGTTAGGACTATATCTGTGTCAATTTTAGAATTGACTAATATATCAATTTATACTTTGTAGGTATATTACGTGTTACTTTTATCTAGTGAAAATTGTATGGATAAACTTCGGCCAATCATATTATAATACCTGTTCTATACAAATTCTTTCGCATTCGTAGTTCACTGATTTCCTTATTATTCTTGAATTCTTTCCACTAGAGATAAAAATAAAGATATTTTACAATCCAATACAGAAATGTATTTTCACTATACATGAATGTTTAAACAGAGTATATGTTGCAGTAAAGTGCATACATAATGTGCATTAGACACACGGTAATTAGGGTCGCAGGTTCGTTGTTAATATTGTATTGCATTTTGCAGACAGCGTATGCTTTTATATAATATTTCCTTTCACAACTCGATAACAAGTTATTTTTAGCTCGTAGAGTTTGTTATGCAAATTTGGTAAAAATAAAACTTGACATATACCTAATTTCGGTGCTTTAAGATAATTTTAATAAATATTGAACAGAATTATTTTTACCTAAACACGAATTATTAAAACGTTTAGATTTTTAAATTTCGTTTTAGTTTTTTGTCCATCTGAATTTATTTTTATATCTTAATTCTTCGAGACATGACATAAAAAAGTTAATTTACGTCTTTTTAGGTATAACATAATATTACGTCTTTCCTGAAGTTAATATCCTCTTCGTTAACAATTTACAAGCAATATAGAGTTATAATTTCCTCTCTACAAACATATGTTTTATGTATAGATATTACCAGAATAGAACCAATATGAAACGCTTCCGACTCCTATAATAGTAAGTGATATATGCTGTCCACGTCTTGGTGATAAACGATCAAACATAATCGCACTAATATAATTACTAAGTGTTCATGTAATTCTGTTTAACTCACGTGCATCTCGAATGTATTTTTTTTTCTTATTATCATGCAAGAGCGCCCTCTTACATAATTATAATGCAAATAAAACTATTATAGGTTCCATTATTACTTATTAGTCCTACTTATTAAACACACTTAATTAATGATTAAAGGAAATTTCCATGAGAATAAGATGTTTTACCGTGATGAAAAGTATCCTATATATCACTATAACCTCTTAACTATCGCAAACACACAAAAAATATAGGTACTATTACATCGCTCCGTTGCGACGCGAAAGAAAGACAAACAAACAAGGACACTTTCGCATTTATAATATTAGCAAGGATAAAGATAATTTAATCAATTCCCAACTGAGCTCAAGCGTTCTTATGAATATCAAATAAAACGTGGGTTGGTCACAGCTTAACCTATAAATAGCGAAGAAGTTTGAAAGAAAATTGTAATTTTATGGAAGATATTGTTGACAAATAATTATTTAAAAGCTTCCCTTTCTTGATATTTAAATTATACACCCACACCAATGTAATTTTTGTAATTTTATTACTACAGCACCATTTTTTATTTCATACCACTTATGCTAAGTGACAATTCTTTCCTTTCTTTATTAGGTTTGTATTAGTGAAACATAATTTTAAATTTGTATTACCAGAGAGAGAAATAAAGAAATTACTTTTGAAACATCTATTTTATACCTGTCACAAAACACTCATTCGAGTTACGATCGAGTACAAATAGTAATACAATAAGAGTCATATTCGTACAACATGATTTATGTCAAGAAAGCATTGCTATTATGCGGAGACCACTTTCCCTTTCTCACTTGAGTGGTTTGTGTAAACCACACTCAGTGAGTGTGTTTGTGTTTCAATTGAGTGTGGTAATTAGTGGTTGTATTTCGATGTTGTCATGAAGATTTTTGCCTTAGTGAGGTGTTAAGAATTAATCAATTGAATTAATATTTTGTATGTATACTTATAAGTATAGATTATGGGTACTTTTGAATAAATTGTTTTAGGTTTATTAATTGTTTGTATTTCAAAAGTAAATAAGTCACCATCAATAGGTATGTAATTCCATCAGAATCCAAAACCATTTTTTGTTACTTCTTTTGAAACACTTATAATTTATTCTCGTATAAAGCTTCCAAAAAATATTTATATAAATAATTCACTTGTAGGGGATTTAATCGTATAAAATAGGATTCGTGTGAATTATACCTTCGTAAAGAAAAGCCGAGAAGGTAAGGTAGAGCTTTGTGGAGGACTTGTATTGATATATACCGCGTGTATTATAACTTACAAATCGTACGTGTAAAATAGATATTTTACTTAAAATAAGAATATTTTGTTTGTCTAAGTTTTTCCTTAGAAACAGGAAAATGTTAATACAAAACTCTGTTCTGCTAAAAATTATACGAAATGAAATAAAGTACCCATTTGAGACGAGAATTTCTACAATTAATATACTCGTTTTTATAAGCTTAGTTTGTGATTTTCTGTATATCTCGAAAATAAAGTATTATTTGAACATCACTCGCTTATATTTTTTACGTAGTTACTCGAATTGAATACATCTAAAAAAGCGGCAGTATTATTAAGTTAGGGTTTACTAGAACACGAGAGACAAAAGTACTAAAGTCGGAACTCTCGTTACATGCTATTGTCTGAAATGTTATGGATTTTCAAGCATTTGTAACTTGGTAGTTAACCAAATTTGTATTTTCAGAGCGTTGAGTTGTTCCATATCTTACAACATTTTATATTTTTGGACTTTGAGAAAGCATAACATTATTATAAAGGGAATTAGCAAAATGCCTATATCATGATATATTTGTTTATTCATAATTCAACTACAATTACAAAATTATAGAAATAATAAAGTTACAACATATGTAGTTTCGTTTGACCATATAAAAGTAAATTAATAAATTTTTAACTTGTATTTGAAAGCGCCTGAAGTCCGGAAGAAACCCAAGTCTACATGTGCGATAAACCGGTACACAGTTTCTTATTTAGACAAGTAATGCGCAACGTACGGACATACATACACGTATATTTATCCGAAGCTACTTCAGCTAAGTGTCTGCTAAACTGAGTAAGACGTGATGAGATATTTCCTACGTGTTTGTAAACGAATGAAATGGGTCGATGACTCGGAGTCTTCCTGGAGTCTTATAATAAATAAACCTAGTTTTAAATAAACTTCTCAAATATGTTTGTTATAGCAATAGAGAAAGGTTTGTTTTTTCTTTAGATTAAAAGTAATAATAGATGTAGAATGGAGTAACTAATTAAGTTATTCCTTATTTGAATAATACGCATACCACATTACTTCAAGAAACTTATAATTTTGTGGTTTCATTAGTCCTGGTATTTCTATTAAACTGTCGTTTAAAGTTACTTTTAAAATGTAATATGTATATAAAAGACGTTACCTTAACTGATTCATGAATACAGAGTCAAAGCTATTTCTAAGAATACGGAAAGTAGCTTTAGAATTTCCAATAAGGATTTTCCTGAAATTCATTCAACATAATAAACGAAGATTTCACGACAATATTGTTACATTCAGTAACAATTAAATGATTTTGTGTTTAATATCTCAGGAAATTCGAGATAATAATATGAATTTCTTAAGCGAAATTTTGAATAGACTCAAACTCAAACTCAAACATTTATTTATTCAATTAGACTTCTTCCAGAAGCACTTTTGAATCGTCATTACATTCTTTAAATTTACCACCGATTCGGAAAGCAGTATCTATGGAGAAGAACCAGCAAGAAACTCCATAGTTGCTCTTTTAAAGTCATGTCCATATACAATATAATTTTACATTACATGTTACTTACATCTAACTACATAATATTATATATTATCATAACTAATATGCCAAAGAACTGTCCTGTTATTCTTACGCGACAACCCTCCA
>CAJQZM010028127.1:0-11818 GCA_907164665.1 Colias nastes | reverse complement strand
CTTTTCCGTTTTTGAAGTCGGTTGTTTTTAACGCAGTTATTTTTATTACTTATAAATTACTAGCTTTATACCAGCTCGGTGTTAAACTTGACAAATTATGTCATGTGACTTCTTATCGTGTGTGCGTTGTGCCATGCTTGGAGATCGAATCGGTAACCTATCTACCTTTCCCTGATAAATTCCAACATCAGTCCAGATCCCGTCAGACCGTCGTCCCCGTGACGCAACGCTCCAGCTGGCAATCTGCCAAATGTTGTAATGCCAGAATTACGCGACGGTGGCATGTGAGGACTGAGGATTTTGATTTTGTGGAAACCTAGTGACATAGTGAATAATCATCTAATCGGGACAACCGTTGTTACCATACGTTTATGGTACCTACTGATGCCTGACTGTTATGCTATTATTATAATGCTCATACATGTGAACTAACTGACTGGGCTACTTTACTACATAGTATAAAACAAAGTCGCTTTTTTCGTCTGTGTGTTTGTATGCTTAGATTAAAAAAAAATACGCATCGGATTTTATTGCGGTTTTTTTTTAATAGATAAAGTGATTCTCGAGGAATATTTTAGTACATAATTTATTAGGTTTTAGATAAATGGGTCGCGGAAGAATTCCAACCAATACCCGCGGCCCCATCATTAAAGCGGCTCGACGGAACACAGTGGGGTTTAAGTCGGTAAGAATCCGACATAACCCACGGCTCCTTCCCCGGGGGCCGTGGGTATCTTTGGAAGATTTCCCCACTTAAAAAAAAAAGGTTTTAGATAAATCGTGCGAAGCCGCGGCTATTATTATAAAATGTTTGTGAGAATGAATGAATGTAAATATTTCGTGGAAAATGGGCTATTTTTTATTCGAGTGAAGCCGCGGGCTGATTCTTGTTAGCAGGAACAAATTTTACGTAAGTATTCATTCAAACTTCTTGTTATTCTGTCTGTTATATCAACACAAAAACATGTTTATCTTTCAATCCATTTATTCCTAGTAATCTCCTCTTCTGTATCATACGTCATATGAATTAAATTATAAGTATTATCTTATTCTTGCCAATATATTAATTCAATATTCCGCCAATGTAACTACTATACCGAATGTAAACAAACTCAAATTCAAAACATTGCTTCTACTCTCAAAAAATTCCATCATATTTATGATCGAAACAACGCCATAACTATCTTTAACACCAAACCCTGTACTTATAGCACCCTAACTCTGTAGTTTTAGTGAAGTAAACCTATCAAAAAAAATTACTCCCAAAAATTTCCAAACTACCCGCATTACGTTACATTGCCGCGTGGGTGTGTCGCTTTCGTAGCGTGTAGGTCAGAGGGCTCTAACCCTGTACTGACAGTACTATAATCCTATACTAAGTACTCTACAACCAAACCTAACTTAACTCCCAAAATTTCCAAACTACCCGCATTACTAAATTCTCCATTCGACATACATTGCCGCGTGGGTGTGTCGCTTTCGTAGCGTGTAGGTCAGTTGGCCGGCGATGTAATGTAAAACGTCATTCGTTTTATTAATACAGCTATATTTAAAACAGCCACGTAATATACTGTGTGGAGCTTATCTAAAAACTTTGTGAATGTCTAGATATTGAAACGTTCGAGTTTATGTAATGATTCAGAGGCTAAATGTAGATTTTATTTCAATATTAATAAATGCGAAACGTGGACCGCTTGATTATCAAAATAAATTGATGGATGGTTGACATTTTTTAAGCTAATTATGGCAATAATACAGACAGAAGGCTTGCTTGCTAAATATAAATGCTAATAGTTCTCTCTTATCGATTTTTGTATTATATTAGTCACTAGCGACCCGCCCCGGCTTCGCACGGGTGCAATGCTGATACTAAATACATTACAGAAAAACTGTGAACGTTGTATATAAAAACATAGCGGCCCGCTCCGGTAGCCGGCTTCGCACGGGTATAAAATATATAGCCGGGCGGCCGGCCGGTGCGGTACCGCCGCAAACGCTACGTCCCGCAATTTTTAAATCTGTAATATCTTCGAAAATATTCACTTAAATCATACGGTGTAAAGGGCCATATAGATCTATATTAAATGAACAATGTATTCAAGGTATTTAATTGGTTAAGGATTAATGCTGTATTGGTTAAAATCGCTTCGAAAATTAGCCATTATTTGTCGTAAAAAGTAAATGACAAAAAAAAGTTATTGTGGGTTATCCATAAGAGATAGACATATACCACCGCGGACTTTTCTGTAGACCTTTTCAATGTGTATAATACTTAGTACATTATTTTGATAAAACTCGTAGGGTTCAGCCTGCGTTTGCAATGTAAGCGGAAAAAATGTAATTTTTTACGACATCACATTAGAAACCTCAAAAATAACAGTACTTCTCCACTATTTGATGGATGTTATTATACATATAAACCTTCCTCTTGAATCACTCTATCTATTAAAAAAAACCGCATCAAAATCCGTTGCGTAGTTTCAAAGATTTAAGCGTACAAAGGGACATAGGGACATAGGGACAGAGAAAGCGACTTTGTTTTATACTATGTAGTGATGTAGCAAAACTAGTATCACAGTATAATGCAAAAATCTCAACCAGTTCAACGCTTCCAAACATTTATACTACTTTTCTTATACCTAACTTCCTTTGGTACCTGAAGTCAAGTTCATTCCATGACCATATCCTATTAGAAACATTAAGGATGTAACCTTTACCCCCAAATACAGCTCATGACTGTCATATCATAATCATACTACGTCAATCACAACTCAATCACTACCGGGAACCCATCCAAAACCTGACCGCTCGCACCGTTGCTTAACCATTGACGAGACTAGCATTGACACACTTCTCCCGTCGTCTACATGATATATATGTATATGTCGTGGCCATATCGTAGATTTGCTCATTTCATGATATGATCGATCATTTCACGAAATTCACGATTTGGTCATCCACATTTGGCCAGATCGTATAAAATATAAAAGAGTCCATAAAATATTAAAAAAATTCAGAATATTCTAAAAACTTGTTTAATGTCATTTAAGTTAGTGCCGCGGCAGCGGCCGGCGAATGCCAGAAGCGAATCGTTTTTGCAATAGAAAATAGTTAGGTTAGGTTAGGTTAGACTTTGATAAACAACGCACGAGCCGAGCGAGCAAAGCGAGCGTGCCGCGGCAGCGGCCGGCGAGTGCCAGAAGCGGATCGCTTTTTAAAAAACAAACAATTATAATAATATAGTAGGATATATAAATTTATTTAAGACGCATTTTTTCTTCAATACATATAAGATATCCACATTTTCCATAGTACTCGAACCTCTTCGTCGTAAATTCTTTGCTATGACTCTTCATATTGTTATTAAACGAATTATGAAGTTTTTAACTGCGAATAATTAAATTTTCGCCAGCGGCCGCCATCTTATCACATAAACACAGAGCTAGCAGCGCCTCTACCAATGATTAATGTAACTATTTTACGATATGATCAAACAATTTTGACATTTCATGAAAAAACCGCGCGTTTAGTTGGCCATATCGTGAAACGATTTCTTATCATTGATCTGCTCAAGCCACATCATGATGTGGCCAAACTAAATTGGCCATTTCACGAAATGCGACCATTTCGTGAAATGGCCAATCATTTCATGAAATGAGCAAATGTACGATATGGCCATATCGTACATTTGTGTGTGATTTGTGTGTGAACAAGACCTAATTACCATATGGTAATTAGGTCTTGTTCACTGTACGGAGATCGAACCGGCGACCTCGCGGTCACGGCCCGTGCGATTATTATTATTCTATACAGTCGTAGTGACAGGAAAGATGGCATATTGAATCGATTCGTGGACAATTTTATCTAAATGATGCTACATAATATTATGATAAACACTGAATCGCTGAATAGACTTTGATCAATTTTGACGTAGAGATAGATGAAGCCTTGTTAAAGACCTGAAAAGACATTTTCGTTAATGCAATTTGTAAGAAGTTTAAATCATTATCATGTATCTTTGGCTTTTAAATTATATAATATTAGATTTCCGCCCGCTTTTTCAAAGGAAAACCCGCATAGTTCCCGTTCCCGTGGGATTTCCAGGATGAAACCTATCCTATGTGTTAATCCAAGTTACCCTCTATATGTGTGCTATATTTCATTGTAATCGGTTCAGTAGTATTTGCGTGAAAGAGTAACAAACACACACACATCCTCACAAACTTTCGCATTTATAATTATATTAGTAGCATGCAATTAGCTGCACACTATCTAGAAATAGGTACCTTCCAAGAAGTTCATAAAAATATTTACTGAATAAACTTACTTTTATAAATAAATACAATTATTTAGAGAGTACACATACATTTAAACTTTTTTAGCATGAATCTTTCGAATGATAAACCCAATTAAATCTTCTTTGATCTTTTGAAACATTTTTGCACTGGATGAGTCAAAGTTTATTTGTGAATGCCACCGACAATTATGTCTATTCTTATTGCGATATTCATCTTTTTCTGTTTATGTGTTCCTTACTAATGAGCAAACATACATTTAAATTGTTCAATGTAATAAGATGTAGCATAATCATTTTGTTATTTAGATTGTATATTATATTTTTATTGTGATGTTTTAGAAAACAAATAGTTAATAATTTTAAAAATGTTAACTTTTATGAATTAGTTTATAATATGTTTTCATGTAGAAATTGGAATAAAAAGAAATTAATACAAAATTTTACACCGTTTAAACTTATTAATCAGTTCTATAATCTATACATATGTTACCGGAAATGTATGAAATCAAGGAATTGTATACAATTCCTAGGAAATGTGTACAATTCCGATACCATTTAGGAAATGTATAAAATATTGTTTAAAAAACTATTTAATGCATGCATATCCTAGGAAATGTATAATCTTCCTAGGAATTGTATACAATTCCAATATCGTATTAGGAAATGTGTAAAGTAAATGCTTTCTGTAATAAAACACGTTGTTATTTTTTTTTATTATAGCTCTTATTGATACAATCGGGTAACAGTCATACCGTAAAATTGTAATAATATTATGTTCATATTATTATCTTACTAATTAACATTTTAAAAATCAACTATCTAACTTTTAACGTAAATATCACAAAATCAACTTATATTTATTCTTATAAAATGAAATTTTCATTTGGCAAGTAATCAGTCCCCTCGTCCCACTGTCCCCGCGTATATTTGGCGCAGTCGGATTGTATAATCCGCCGTATTACATTACGGCTAGCTGTTTTAATATGCCGAAAATTCGTCTTTTTCCAAAATTCTACAAAAAGACGGTCGCGAGCCGACGGAGCCCCACTTCGTGGGGCTCCTATTTCTGTTTAGTTTTAAAAAACACGAACCTAACCTAACCCACCCCCTTATCCAAACCAAAAATTTCTGATTAAGAATTATCGGCATAGTTACTACAAAATGCCGAACGTTTGTAAACGGCCAGATTATATACAATTTGCCTGCGACATATCAATATCTTAAATGTTTTACATTTCCGATAGCTATTTAGGAAATGTATAGATTTCCTAGGAAATGTGTATAAAATAATTTATTTCACACATTTCCGTGCGATTTTAGGAATTATATACATTTCCTAGGAATTGTATACAATGACGGATTACATACATTTCCGGTAACACATATAATAAATATAAAAATAAATCGCAAAATGTGTTGGTAAGCGCATAACTCGAGAACCGCTGAACCAATTTTGTTAATTCTTATTATATAATATTCCTTGAAGTACGATGGATCTTATGGAGAGAAAACGTAAACATGTACCGTGGGCGAAGCCGGAGCGGACCACTAGTTATTTATATAGTTTTGAATACAAAACTTTTGATGAAGTCAGATAAACAAAAGTAAAAATAACAAAGGTTTGACCATGCATTGGCATTATTACCTAACCATGAGCTTAAATATAAAAAAAATGTAATAAAAGAATTTTATCCTACATTTATGAGATCATATCATTACATTAAGTATATTTTTCAACTTACATAAGTTTTATTTATTAGGAAGTCATCATATTGTAAAATCTTAGGATAAAACGAATTTTAGAATTGTACGAAACAACATTAGGAGAGAAGATAAATTGTTATCTAAGGATAAATCTTCATAATTAGAGGAAGCTTAATCATTACTGAATACTGTGTCACTAAATTTATTATAGATGATTTTTAATTTATTTACATTTAGACGAAATAAATACATAACACACAAATTATTTTATTTTTCATTAAGTATGTATTACATATCTATTCTTTACTATTGTACCTAATTAAAAATTACATTTCCATTTATTTAGAGTTAAAAAGTAAATTGATAAATACAATAACTGTTAAATATTCGGAACGAATCGTTTGTTATCTTTTTTTTTTTAATTTATTTATTGTCTGTATCAACAAGTTGCACAAAAAATGTCCTCAGTTTTGTCAAAAGACGCGCCAAAATGTAAAGAAAAGAAATATAAAAAAAACTCTAGCGAAACTAATTATTTCTACGATAAATAAAGCGTCTAATGCTTAGCGGAGCGATAATATTCTGTAATAAGATGTCTTGCTATCACTAACTACGTTTTTATAAACTAGAAATTTTCAAACTGATCTCGTGTTTATAATAATACGTATAAATTTTCGTGGTTATTAACACGTGATACTCGAAATAGGCAGTCGTAAATATAGTAACGTTATTTAATTATACGACTCTGGAGAAAATGACCCGGTACCCAAATAAAGTCATCACTATGTGACATACCAAACTACTAATGGTTTAACACTGACCTGCTTTCGTAAACTGCGTCCCCGGCAGCAAAATGATATGTTTTCATTCAAAATTTTTTTATCACAAACACTACAATTGATAAGATATTCAGTTTATTTCACACAATACTCACTAAACTTTTTTGCGAACTCTTTTTTATGACATTCGCGAGACGGCGCTGCGTTGGTTGACCGATGGAGCGCATCCGACAACGACATAGCGACAGTTGCCACAGATAAAACAGAATAGAAATAGATTCGTGTCTGAAAATGTCAAGTATTATCAAAACCTGTGATCAAAACAATGTACAGTGCGACATTTAAGAGATGAAATTAATTAATTTGGAACTAATTTTTTTTTCATTATCTGGCAACCCTGAATTTTCAATGCAGCTGTCAAGTTGAATAAAAATTTGTTGTTTTTTTGGTGAAGTTGAGAATTCATTATATAAAATTGTAATTTTGAACAAGAAATTTACTCAAAAAAGGAGAAATCATGAAAAAGGTTAAACGTAGCGGTGTCCGTGATGCCATATATAAAGTTTTCATTCAGTGTTTCTCATAATTTCAAGCTGAAAAACGAGAAAAATATTTGGAAAACGTTTACAAACGTACAGCAGATTATACCGGTGAGATTCCATTTATTTTTGCTCAGTACTACGTAAAATAGAATATTCCATTAGTGACGAGTGTTTAATGTACGTATCTATGGCGATTATTACGTTTTTGAAATTTAATTTGAGGTTATTTGGATGTAAACAAAAACTAGTTTTTATAGTGCGACCAGCACAATTTGAGTCAAGAAGTTATATCCAATCCAACCAGCCTTAAATAGTATAGTGATAACTATTTTCATACAGCTATCTATGAATCCTTACTTACTACTTACTAGAGTGGCGCAGGGACCCAAAGTGAGTCTTGGCCTCCGACATAAAAAAAAATAGTTTTATGCTACTAAATAATTAATATGCTATATGTACTATTTTATTTTATTAATCTTAATTCGTTTGTTATAGGGATTTCTGAAAGCACAGTACGCAGGATAGTGGAGCAAGGGAGTAAAAATGAAGGAGAATATCTACAAAAAATAAATAAAAATATGTAGTTTTCAAATCACCTTGTTTTTTTTTTACCTGACGGACCCAGAAAGAGGGTAATGTGTTTGAGCCTTGTTTGAGCTGTATGTATGTATGTTTGTTTGTTCGTATGTTTGATTCTATGTGCGCCTCTGCAGTCTAAATGGCTTGACCGATTTTTATAAACTAATTCCAAATACATTTAAGTAAAATTTGACCTAGGTAGGTCATTTAAAATACTAATGTATTTTTGTCTTAAATTTACACGATGATGAATGAAACAACTTTAAATCGCGGTATTTATTACTTTTTATATTTTTGATTTTTATTCTATAGTATCAAGGTCGCTTGCGTCGCAGTATCAGTGTTGCTATATGAGCGACGGTGGCGCCCTCATTTTTTGTCATCTCTTTTGTGTCGCACTGTATCACGTAATTTAAATTAATGAGTTTTAATTATTATGATTTATAGGATATTATTTATAACAATAGAACAATTATATAGTGTATCCGTTTTAATTTCTAAACAATACTATACTATTTATGACTTTTTCAGTGTTTATTTCTATGGAAAATAATATTCAAATGCAACATATTTTCTTTTTTTTAGTTTCGCTTGACCACAATCTCGCCTGATTGCAAGTAATATAATATGTTTTAGGAGGCTATAAATGTGTCATAAAATGGAACACATCTCCCTACTCTTCTCTTGCGTATAATATTCTCAAAGATAAGAAACAATTCAATACTTAGTTAATTTTATGAAAATTTGTAAAAAGAGAAGACAGAGAATCTACTTTTTATAATTTTTAATGATTTAATTACAATTTTAAACTACGTTTACTCATTCGATTGGATTTACATATTCATTATATTTTACATCGTGAAATATTAAATTAAACTACATCTATATGTATAAAAGAAAGTCGTGTTAGTTACTCCACTTATAACTCAAGAACGGCTGAACCGATTTAGCTGAAAATTGGCAGGGAGGTAGTTTAGAGCCAGGAGAAGGACATAGGATACTAAATATGTACCACGGGCGAAGCCGGGGCGGACCACTAGTATTTATTAAAATAATATTCTACATCATTATCTATTAATAGAACAGCAATAAACGGTTTTATTAAATGAATAAATATGAACGCGAGGATACGACCTGTCAATTAATTGAAATAACATTGACATTTGACAGTAAACATCGATGTCGCCCACTGTCGCCTGTCAATGTCGCTGTTCGCTTAGCGAGTCGCTACATTTCTAACTTTCACAAATATTTTAACATTTCGATAAAGTTCCTGTATAATTTAAATTATATGCGTAGTTTAGATACTAATGTTGTGTGCCTGTAGCTAGCTGAATTCTCAAAATGATTAAAGCAATTTTAGTGTTCAATAATCATGGAAAGCCGAGATTATCAAAGTTTTATCAATACTTTGTAAGTATTTACTAATTATTTCAATTACAATCTACGTTTTTATTTACATTCTTCAAATAAATATAGACATAACAAAGTGTTTGTATATTGTGTATAACTATATATAACTTGAACGGAGTTTGCGCAGAAACTATAGTTCCGAAAAGCGTTACTAGGCTTCAAGTATTGATTTTCCGAGGGTGTAGACAGGACAAAGAAGAGCAAAAAGAGAGTTCGCGCATGAGCATTAGCTCCGAAAAGCGAAGCTAGGAGTCGGTTTCAAGTATTGATTTTCTTTTTGGCTGTGGAGGACAATGAATAGCACGTCTCTTTGCCATCAGGAAGCTTTAGAGTCGAGACCTAGTTCAAATAATTTCAAAAAAATGCTTTTTAATAGCAACCTTATAGTTAAATTCAATATGTATTGTGCTATTGCTGTTATAATGTAAGTATTTTTAATTAATAATTGAATATATGGGGCGGGGTATTATTTTAAACCTTCATAAATGTTTTAATTGCATTTGATATCATTTGTTTTACTTTTTGATATAAGTTTCATCATATTAATCACAATAGCTATTTTTTTTCTGTTCTAAGAGCCTGTATAAGACATTTTTTTTATGGCATAGCAAGTTAAGGTATAGGTGGACCTGATGTTTAGTGGTCACCACACCCAAAAATGCTTGTAACATTGATACATTTACAGGCCCAAAAAAATATAGAAAAATCGATATACAGGGCGTGGCATTATGAATAGATACCCTGGTAATGGTATAGAGGTGTTGTAGTGTTCAGAATTGTGAATTTTATGTCTTGTAAAAGCAGGGAATATATCTTGAAAACAGAGATATATTAGATAATTTCGAAAATTAAAAAAAAAAAAAACACCCTTTGTCACTCTTTCTCGTGGTATGGTTAAGGTTGTCTGGAAGAGATCGCTGTCTTGGCGATAAGACCGCCTGTTGTGCTCAACTGTGTCTATTTCTTTTATATATTTACTTTTGTAATTTTTATTTATTGGTGTACAATAAAGTATTTTTGTTGTTGTTTTGTTGTATGGCTGTAAAGCAAATACTTCTATTTATTTATTTTTGGTGTATCATTCCTGCATAGATGTACTATCCAATAAAAAAACATAATTTGTAGGTGCGCATGCTTCTTTTTAAACAAAGATGTAGCTATAATTTCCTGTATTGCTATAACCTGTTTGCAGACATGCAAACATTTTGTTCTTTGTATTTGTCTGCACTGTGCTAAGGAATTGATAAAATTTAGAAAAAAAAAAAAATGGGCAGGGTCAGGGCGAACTGGTAGTAAATAATATTCCTTTGTTAACAGAATGAAGATATGCAACAGCAGATCATTAAAGAGACTTTTCAGCTAGTTTCGAAGCGAGACGACAATGTGTGCAACTTCTTAGAGGGAGGCAGGTCAGTATTTATTATTTACTTTTTCGTTGACAATAAGGCTGGGGGACGCTGATCTTCAGTGGGAGCTGAAATGCCTTCTCCGCAAGCAGGCCCAATTCATGCCGAATGCTCGTTTCCCATCTAAAGGAAACTAGCTACTATTGATTAATGATTATTGAAAAAACCCAAACTCTTCAGCTATATGTATAATAGAAAAAAAAAGAAAATAATCTATACTAATATTATAAAGCTGAAGAGTTTGTTTGTTTGTTTGAACGCGCTAATCTCAGGAACTACTGGTCCGATTTGAAAAATTTTTTCGGTGTTAGATAGCCCATTTATCGAGGAAGGTTATAGGCTATATATCATCACGCTAAGACCAACAGGAGCGGAGCAATGCGGGTGAAACCGCGCGGCACAGCTAGTAAAAGATAATATTAATTAGACGAGACATCGCGACACAAAAAAAATTATTAACATTATTACAAATACATATATACAAACATTCTGTTTTCGGGTTCTAAATGAGACTAGCACGGCAATGGGCGGCGCCAGCTATCAAATAAAAAAAGAATTTTCAAAATCAGTTCATCCAGCCAATAGTTTAGATTACAAATAACAAAAAAAAATACTGTTGACTTGAGCAACTCTTCCTGGTTTTAAGTTGGTTAAAATTAGGGATGTAACGATACCGATACCGATACCGATATATCGGCCGATACAATCGGCAAGCCGATATATCGGTATCGCCGATTATAAAACAACCGATACCGATATCAAACAATTCAAAAAACCGCGCCCAATGAACGATGCGGGAGGCCGCCCGCGCGTGCGCACTTTGTTTTTTGAAAAAACTACCAATAGTAAACTTTTATTAGGAACTGATTGTATGTGTATAACTTAAAGTTTAACTGACTTTGCAAAATAATAATACTAAAATAAATGTTTTTCTTGTTTTTTGATTTGGCATTGTTATTAAAAAGAATACGATTTACAGTTGAGTCTCTGTTAAATGTTGGTAACTTTTATGCATAACTAGCGACCCGCCCCGGCTTCGCACGGGTGCAATGGCGGCCGGCCGGTACCGCCGCAAACGCTACGTCCCGCAATTTTTAA
>CAJQZM010028125.1:0-26910 GCA_907164665.1 Colias nastes | reverse complement strand
ATAAATTAGTTGTCGATAATTACCGACTAATGTGTCGAGACTCTGCCTCCAGATGGGCGTTTCCTATTATATTTCATTCATATAAATCCTATGACAGTACGTTTGTTCTGCAAAATCTTAGGAATGAGTGCATTAGTTTGTTATATAATCCTAGGATAGTTTAGAAATTAGAACATATCTAATTCATAGGTTACACGCTCAGTCTGGCGTCAGTTCAGTCCATCAGTTTGATCCGGCTTAGACTGATGCCAGAATGATGGATGAAAAACACGGTTATTATTACGGTATTTTTGTCATTCTGAACCATCAGTCCGTCAGTCAACCGGTTAGACGATAATTCTCCCGTCATTCTGAGCAGACTGATGGACTGAACTGACGCCAGACTGAGCGTGTAACCTATGTCTAAGAGAAATGAAAGGTAGTGCTATTAGAAAATGCATACGTGCCTCTACACAATGTATAGTTAATAGTCAAAATAGTTGCTTATTACAATAGTATCAAAAAAAGAAAGCAGATTTAATAAAAATAATTGTATTGCACACTTTTGCAATGTAGACTAGAATTAATACCTACTCTCATTTAATTTTCTAAATAATGGTATATATCATATTATCAGGACCAACATACACGTAAAACACAAAATACATTCCACTTTTCCATATTTTACATTTGTGTAGATGGAATACACCATAAAAATTCAAAACCATGTTATGTTAATTGATAAGAGCACTCTTTCCTCTTTATAATTATGTGCATTGTTTGCTCCTAAAAACCATTAATACATAGTACAATTTATTCTATCCTTCTATTATTTAAAAGACCGGTTTTACAGCGAATGAATATACACACGTGTCCACGTGTCCGCTTCCACTGGGCGTGGGATCCTGGAAATATACTTTTCCATTCATATTCCACTTTCCAATTATTGTTTTTCATCGGACGTTTAAAAACTGCATATACATCTAGTTATTTTTATAATTGGTGATAAGCGGACGTATAAGAGCTACACACTTAGGCCCAGATTCACAATCGTGACTTTACTTTAGAGCAAAAGAGTCTTCACAAAGTAAACTTTGTATGACCGAAGTTTACTTTCAACATATTTAATTTCAGAGACAATTGCTTGACTTTCCTTAGAAAAGTACGGCCCCAAAGTAAAGTACAGGGTAAGACGTGTAACTGTTACGTTATACGCATAATTTATGTTTTTGAGAACATAATATATATAAAAAGATATTTAATAATAACATTATTATTTTATATCAAAAATTAAATGTTTAGAAAAAAAACCATTATGTAGGAAGATTATAGTAGAAATATCAAAAATCGGTAGACACAGCAAAATTCGTCAGAAAAATATAATAATGTTATAAGACAAACGAAACGATGCAACGATCAACAAAAAAATGTCACTCAAATCGACATGACGCGACGTTTCGATCTATAACCCAACCATATTAAAATGTGTTTCTGTTCTAGGAAATTGGTTTAAAATGAAGGCCTACATGATTTATACGCATAGTCATGTAAAGTTTACTTTGAGACCAAAGTCATGATTATCGGCTCCTTAGCCTTTACCACACCCCGGACACTCCATACAAAATGATCGTTTTGACAGTCACACTGTAGAGACTGCAAATGTGTGTGTTAACGCTTTATGGTTGGCACATTTGTGACTAGCGTAAAAAAAAATTCGCGTTTTTCTGATGAAATACATCCGTAAACAGCACAATATCTAACCATTTTCTACGAAAAACGATAATCACAAATCCAAAATAATAAAATTACTTTAAGTCAATTTGATTAATGTTGTCAATCTTCGTTGCGTATCGTCCTTGCAGAAAAATATGGCCCATTTTATGTCTGATCGCGCGGGGGTGAGGTAAGTTTAATTTTGGCGGGAGGCGGAGAGTGTCCGTTCTGTAGCGTTTAGCTACTATTATGTATTCTGTGCCTTTACTAAGTAAAGTATAGTTTCTGGAAAGTAAAGATGAGCTTGACACGACTAAGAAATATATTTTTGGGTGAAAGTAGATCTTTCCATCAAAGTAAAGTTAAAGTGCGATCTATGAATCTCGGCCTTATATCCCGCCTGATAGAGCGCTACAGAAAGTATAAGTTTTTCTCGTCGCAGCTTAGGTACCTAATACCTATTCTGTATATCCTATTATTGCTTTTTAATTCCCTGAGCATACACCTAGTTCTAATAAATACATTGTAAAATATAGCAGAATTATATTTTTGGTTTATATTAGCAATCTGATAAAATAGAGCTCAGAATATAATTATTATTCTGCGGACAAAATTTTAATGAAAATCTACCTTATAAAATAAAGACAATCTCAACTAAGAGGGCATTGAAAATCTCGAAGTAACAAAGTCCAGATTCAAACAATGATAACAAATTCGAGATATTTTTCCTTTGTCGGCTCCAGTAAAGTTTTAACTCACAATAATTATATTCATTTACAAGTTTAAAAGGCGGAGAATATCTTAGAGTTGAAATCCAGAAAACAATTTTCCGGCCATCCTTTTTAATAATAATAAAATATATGAATAATAAGGAATGTTATAGAGTATTTTCTTAGATGATTAATCAGTTAAACAGTACCATTAAAAATGTGTACCTCGGGAACCGGTAAATACCTTTCTTTAATAATGAAATAAATTCATACAATTATATAATTTGTTGTTGCATACCTATGAAAATTAGATTGCAGTCTTGTCGGGAACACACATCTTAACATTTCCAATTGTGCCACACCACCATAAGGTATTCACACTATTGGTTAATATACTTTAATACCTATTATACTTGTATATAATAAACCTATTTCATCAAATTAGCTAGCTTATAAATTAGCTAGTGAAGATACATCTTACACAGATATCCAAACACGGAAGTTATGTGTTGAAAGAGTTGTTTTTGGTAAATAAAGCTATTTTTATGAACTGGGTTAGAGCTTAAATGTTGTTTACTTTTATAGTTGTTGATACTATAACCCTTTTGTAAAGTATATCCTACATACTATAGAGTTAAGAAACTAATAATAACTAATCCTAAACGTATAATTTGTATAGATTCGAACATATTTATATACTGAATAACAAATCAAAAAACAAGTCAAACATATTAGGATCACAATTCTTAAAAAATATTCGAAATTCGGGTCCCCATTATTTCACATTTCTACCCCTAAACACGGATCATTACCCACTATAATATATGTAAGTATATTTAGACAAGAATAATAAAGCATCATTTATCTAACGAGTAAACCCCGAGGAGATGCTTATATCAAAAACGCTACCATTAGTCTTGTTACACGAACTATAGTTCAGTGTTTTCATTTATAAATAAGAAAAATCTCAGCCATATAAAACCTTCGTGAACATGCGATTGCTATACATTATAAGGATAAAATGAAATTTATTTTTGCTTAAAAATAGAGTAACATTAAATGCAGTAATGTTTCCTTGTTTTTAGTTTTGTGTAAGTATTATAAGATAAGAAATATCATTCCATTTTTGCCTAGTGTTATAGTTATAAGTATATATACCTACTTTTAGTAAAGTAAATATGTACTTTAATTGAACAAATAGTAGATATAATATGAACGATTTAGGACGTTATAAAGTACAGACTTATCACATGACGACGCAATATATTAAAAGCCAAATCACTATCCAATTAATCATCCATCTTACCTAATTCATAATTTTACGCAAAATTGTCTCGACATTTCCATCTCTATGATGGCAGATGTAACCACGTGTCCGATTTGAAAAATATTTCACTGTTAGATTTTGTCCATTTATCTAGGAAAACGATAAGCTCACACTAAGACCAATAGGAGCGGAGCAATGCAAATAAAATCATTTTAATCATAAAACCAATTTTAATGGTCTAGATTCTAGTAGGTTTTGTTTATGTTTATCAGTCATAATAACCCAAATATGACAATCGTTCTATGATCTTCACATCAAAGACATGATGACCGAAATATTTATAACAGATAGGCAGATATCAAAATGCTACATTGTAGATTTTAGACACCATTTTAACTGCATTGGTGGGTAGAAAAACAATGTCTGGTATAGTAAGATTTTTTTTATTTATTCCATTTGCTTAAACATTATTTTGCTGTACGCAATTTACCACCATAAAACATACACTGTCATGAGTATTTCAGAATTTTTCTTCTCCAAACGCGATCCTTTTAAAAACACCGGGAAGTTACGCTAAAATATAATTCAAATACCTACGGCAAAACCTTCACATAGAAAGCTTTCAACGAAAACAACTAGTTTAACGAACTTAATCATAAAAGCATTAAGTAATCTGTAAACAAACACACACACTCCGCACATAACTAATATCTTTATAACACACACACACAACCGTATCTCTCTGAATTATTAAGCGCGAATGAAACTCAAGATGGCCTCAAACTTCTTGTGTAAACTATGACGACCTCAAAAGGAAAATTCTCTGAATTGCAGAATTTGGGCCGGTTTACATAGCGTGGGCTACAATGTTGTGAAGTAATTGCGTTTATCTTAAATATTAAAAGACAATATATTGCTCGGAGGACTAATGGTATTTGACTTTCATTGTTACTGAGTAAATTAGCTGGAATGTTATTTTAACTTTTAAAGTTGTCGTAGTAAAAATCCTGTTAGAGAAAATGTTTGAAATACACTGTAAAGCTCTACATTATTTTAAAACTAGATTTTTTGTTTGAATATTGTTGAACTTCTATATATCTATCTTCTTATCAAATATATAATGAAAAACTTGGTATATGATGGTCCATCAGTTGCAATTTATAAAAATACTAGCTAACCGCCCGCGGCTTCGTCCGCTTAGTCTAAAACCTAATAAATTATATACTAAAACCTTTCTCTTGAATCACTCTATCTATTAAAAAAACCGCATCAAAATCCGTTGCGTAGTTTTAAAGATTTAAGCGTACAAAGGGACATAGGGAAATAGGGACAGAGAAAGCGACTTTGTTAAAATTACTGCAAAATGTTCAACTCCGTAAAACATTTCCAACACAATCTCCTTTTGAATAGATACAACAATTTTCCATCCCAAAACATATTTTCAAGATTTCAAAAGGCAAGTACAAACGCCTATTCAATGGTCCATAATGCAATATTAACACGGCGGTTGCATTAAAAGCAGATTTACAAAAATCTTATCTCATAGAGCCGCCTGGGCATGTCACGGCCGTTATACTCAATTCATCTTATTTTCGCAATATACCGGTTATTTCTAAATTACAGATTACATCATTATGTTAATGATAGATGTTTTAATATCACAAAAATGCGGGCCGTTTGATGTTGTGTCATGCTACGGATGCTGTAATTTTATTTTGTGATGTTTTAAGAAATATTTGTCACTTATGTGTGATATTTATGAGATTGTAATATTTATAATCCTAGTACTCCACTTTTGGCTAATCAGACTCACTTAAACTTTCACTATCTTTGGCATTGGCTCATCGCTAGTAGGTAGTGATTCTCAAATTGGTGACTGACTGACTGACATTCTGACTGACTGTCAATGCACAGCCCAAGCCACTGGACGGATCGGGCTGAAATCTGGCATACAGGTATATGTATAGGACGTAGGCATCTACTAAGAAAGCACTTTGATAATATATATAATAAATTCCACCCCTAAGGGTATAAAAAAGGGGATGAAAGTTTGTACCATGAAAATTTATCTTTTCCACGCAGGCGAAGCTGCGGGCAGCAGCAAGTTAAATATTTTTTTAAATGGTTTTAAATGTGATTCTGATAATGAATTCGGATTAAAAATAGTCCTTATTCGTTCTATACACAAACATACTGTAACTATGGAAAATGGACGTGTAGCTTTGTAAGAATATTGAATAGAGGATATTATAAAAAGGTTTTAATATTTCAGGTAGTATTGTGTTAAGATATCCATTGTATGCAATAAACATAGCAACCGCTACTTATGCGTCCTTTTTCGCTTTAAGCCTTTAACAATAAACTAGAAAGCTTACATATTTCCTGAACAAGTAAAAGTAAAAGTTTTTAATGCATCTCTTAGAACTTTTACGATAATTGAATAAACAGCTATACCTACATTTACAAGTAGACATATTGATTATTATGAATCCTTTCAAATATATGACAAGTGAATTATAATTTCACTTAATTCCAAACTCATAGAGACTTGCGATTCACTCCTTCGTCAGCCATTACATATTATACTTAAAAACACAGTCTAATACACCAAATACATTTTCATCAAAATCTCCCAAAACGACTCAATCACATCGAGCATCATCTCACTTAGCCGGCTTATGTTTGTAAACACGGCTTGTGTGAAACCGAAAGTGGTTCCATGACCCCGTTACAAGGTCAAGATGACGTCACGAGCCATGTTCGGTTCGCGAGGTGGCAATGTGTACGAGTGTTTATGACAATATGTAGTATAATATTATGTTATCAATTGCGAAAGATAGTTGGTGAAATTAAGCAAGAAAGCATGACGAAAAGGTTCACTGTGCACATATGTAGGTGCATATAAATATATTGTATTTAAGTAAACACTTACCATAATAAAAAATATAATAAGTTAAGGAATAAATAAAAGCTTTTAATAACTGGGACGCGCGGTTTCACCTGCAGACGAACCCGCGCGATAAATCAAGTATGTATTTCTATAGCTCATGTGTTATTCTGGTACATAAGCAATAACACTATACCTACTACTAACTATTTTCAAGATCCTTCAGTGGTTTTCCTGTGAAAGAGTACCAAACATCCATCCTCATAAACTTTCGCATTTATAACATGAAGTAAGATGTACTAAATACTGGTACATAACCTTTATACTACCAAGGTTTATTTATGAGTCGTTATAAGAACTAATACCTTGTTGCTAACTGAGAAATGGAGGCACGTTAATTAATTTTATTAGGTGTTCGGCAATTGGGCCTACCCAGAATGTGTTTTTTTCATTTTGTACAAGATTATAGCAATCAACCACTTATAGCTTACGACGTTTTTGCCGAGAAACCCACGAATATAGTACGATAAGATAAATCAATTCTTGTAAAGTATTTTATTTACTAAAACAAGATCTTACAATAATTCTTTTATTCAATATAATGTAAGATAAAATTCTAGTGGATGAACTTTAATAAATTTCATAAAATTCTGAAACTAGTTCCTCCCTTGAGTAATATTCAAGAAAATTATTCATAACCGACGTAATTAGACTTTAATACTTTTCAACTTTATGAAAATAACTATGAAGTAACTAAATTTTTAGAAGTAAAACTTAAAAGAGCTTTAGCAACAAAACAACTATTCTTCAGGGAAAACCGAATAGATTACGATATAGAACGTAGATACTTAAATCTTATTTTATGCGCTTTTAATAACAAAACAAGCTATTATTAAGTATAGTAAATAATAAGTTAACAAAGTTTATTACGTGCAATTCTGTAGATATTTAAATGGACTCTAAAGATGTAATGTGTAGTTTTTGCACTTTTAAATCAATTAATCCCATGACCCCATTACAAGGTCACGTGAATCACAGCTAGTGCGTGGTTGCGTCACCACCATCCATATATTGATGCTAAATATGTGATCAATTTGTCGCTATCAATTCGCACCTACTACTAGTTTTGTTGTCAAGGTTTGCTTGCCTTATGCATGTTATAAAGTAGCTCTGTATATCTTCTCCACGCCTAAACTACTGAAACGATTTGGATGAAATTTCCTTGAAATTTTCTCCTTTCGTTTGAAATAATTGTCCACAGTACCTAAGTAATAAGTTTTATTCTTTTCATTTTTGGTTAGTCTCGTCAATCAAATGACACTATCACGAATTGTTTAAAAATTAATAACCAAAGGCACACACCAAAGCACATTCTAAAGCATAAATAACCACTAAATTAATATAAACCCTATTACGAATTATAAGTTAATAACCAACGACACTAATCATATCATATTATAGAGCATGAAAAATCCACAAATATAAACTCTATTACCAATAAATAAGACTTAAAACTCACTATGTGGATAACATTTTCTTTCACGCTAGGAGGTAAAATAGCAAAGGTTATTTTCAAGTAAATTTTCCCTTGCGCGCTCCACTACTTGTACTTTTAAGCTTAAATAAGCTGAGCTTAAAGTTCTATTGGCAATATTTCCTCCCAACTAATACGCCTGAATTCCGGAAAAATTGTGTAGGTAAAGTATTTCTATTTTAAAAATGATAAAATATTTTCTGGAGTTTGTAAAATTTAATAGACAGAGGTACCATTTTTATTCTGTTAAAGACATTGAGCTATTATCAGAGGCGGCTCGTGACAAAATTGTATGGGTGTTCACTTGAAATAAAACAACGAAAATACAATAGCGTTAGCAGGATAATTTATTACAAAAAAAAATGAGCACCACATTATAAATCCATACTTAATATTATAAATGCGAAAGTAACTCTGTCTGTCTGTCTGTTACTCAATCACGCCTAAACTACTGAACCAATTTGCATGAAATTTGGTATGGAGATATTTTAATACCCGAGAAAGGACATAGGCTACCTTTTATTGCGAAATATGTACCACAGGCGAAGCGGACCGCTAGTAATATTATAAATGCGAAAGTGTGTTTATTCGTTTTAATGTGACATGGCCATGGGTAACTTTTGACAGCGGTGAAACGACTCATACTAATGCGAATTTAACATCAGGGGAATCCGCGGGCAAAGAAAAATATATGAATATTGTTTTCAATAAAAATGATGATGATGATATTGTTCATGAAATTAATAATAATTCCATAATTCCAGGGCCCTGGTGAAAGCGCCCAACGACCGGGCGAGTTTATACGTTCGCTAGCTATGCAGATACTGAGCCATTCTGCGCACGCGCGGCCTGTGGATAGAGAGCATAGCGTACGGGATGTGGGTGGGAATAGGTGGGTGGTTGGTAGTACTTTAATCAGTCGTAAAAATTTCCAATTTTAGGAAGATTAGAAAAATGATTTTAACAATAGTTAGGGAAATTTCGATTGACAGAAAAATTACGATAAGTCAGGAAAAATTTCTATAAGTCAGGAAAATTTCCATAAGTCGGGAAAATTTCTATAAGCTGGAAAATTTCCATAATAAAGGAAAATTTCTATACGCCAGGAAAATTTCATAAACAAGGAAAATTTCTATACGTCAGGAAAATTTATATAGATAAGGAAAATATGTATAAGTCAGGAAAATGTTTATAAGCCAAGAAAATTTCTATACACCAGGAAAATTTCTATACGTCAGGAAAATTTCTATACGCCAGGAAAATTTCGATAAAACAGGAAAATTTGTATACGTCAGGAAAATTTCTATACGCCAGGAAAAATACATGTCGGAAAAATTACGATGTCAGGAAAATTTTGTATAAGTCAGGAAAATTTCCATAAGTCGGGAAAATTTCTATACGCCAGGAAAATTTCCTAAAAGTCCGGAAAATTTCTATACGTCAGGAAAATTTATATAGATAAGGAAAATTTGTATAAGTCAGGAAAATGTTTATTAGCCAGGAAAATTTCTATACGTGAGGAAAATTTCTATACGCCAGGAAAAAACCATAAGTCGGGAAAATTTCTATAAGGAAAATTTCCATAAGTCCGGAAAATTTCTATACGTCAGGAAAAATTCCATAAGTCGGGAAAATTTATATAAGAAAGGAAAATGTCCATAAGTCCGGAAAATTTCTATACGTCTGGGAAAATTCCATAAGTCGGGAAAATTTCTATAAGAAAGGAAAATTTCCATAAGTCCGGAAAATTTCTATACGTCAGGAAAAATTATATAAGCCAGGAAAATTTTTATACGTCAGGAAAATTTCTATGCGTCGGGAAAATTTCTATAAGCCAGCAAAATTTCTATGCGTCGGGAAAATTTCTATAAGCCCGCAAAATTTCTATAAGCCAGGAAAATTTCTATACGTCAGGAAAATTTGTATAAGTCAGGAAAAATTATATACGCCAGGAAAATTTCTTTACGTCAGGAAAAATTCTATAAGCCAGGAAAATTTCTATACGTGAGGAAAATTTCTCTTTGCCGCAAAAATTTCTATGTCAGGAAAAATCCATAAGTCGGGAAAATTTCGATAAGACAGGAGAATTTCTATACGTCAGGAAAATTTCTCTTTGTGGGGAAAATTTCTATAAGTCAGGAAAATTTCGATAAGTCAATAAAAAATAATATTATAGATAAATTATGATAAAATACGTATTTAAGGCGATAGAAACGATTCAACTATAAATTTATATTTAAACATGGTATGCATAATAAATAACCTTATATTTCGTGTTTCTCAGAAATAATTCAGAAGAGAACTTAATACAACGGTTCCGTGAGATGGGAGAGGATACGGAAGATTGCTCGAAACCGTTGTTAGGCGATTGTGAAGGTAATATTATTATTTATTTAATTAAGTATTTAATTTGATAGATAAATTAAAAAATTTAATCAGAGAGATAATGTAAAAAGCAGTTTTAATCCTACTAATATTATAAATGCGAAAGTTTGTGAGGATGTGTGTGTGTGTGTGTGTGTGTGTTTGTTACTCTTTCACGCAAATACTACTGAACCGATTACAATGAAATTTAGCACACATATAGAAGGTAACTTGGATTAACACATAGGGTAGGTTTTATCCCGGAAATCCCACGGGAACGGGAACTATGCGGGTTTTCCTTTGAAAACGCGGGCGAAGCCGCGGGCGGAAATCTAGTGTCTATATAAACACTAAAAATTATAAAGTATTTCAAAACGAATTCAATTATTATTTAGCAAAATTAGAAAATCCCCGAATTTGCATTCGCGAGCGTATTCATAGTGTTTGTTTATAATATAGGAGTGGCAACGTCGCGCGCAATTGCTGCTGTCATGCGATGCGCAACGTCGCTTGAGAGCGGTGCTCCGAAAATGGCTATTTTTCCATAGTAAATCTTTTGTTTTCTCTTTCACTCTTATTGGATTTCGTATGTAGGCAATGTACTGAATGTTGTTTCATAGGAGCGCAATCGAGAGCGCTCCGTAAGTTACTTATTAAATGAATAAGAGTGTATGTAATGTATTTTATTTGTAATGTGTAAAGGTACTTATTTTATTATTGATATTAGTATTGGAGTTTTTTACGATAGATTTTAAATAATGAGCAGGTATAACTTTATTATAATTATTTATGGGAGTTCACTGCACCAGCGCTCCTGAGGACGAGCCGCCTCTAGCTATTATTACTACGTATAGAGGAGACACCACGAACAAAATCTGTGCTGCAAGCGCGGCGGCGCGGGGCGGCTTGTGAGTCATAGATTAAGCGATGTCATCGTTTCACTGCTATAGAGGCGAAACTTTGTAAATATTTTGCTTATTACTTATCAATTAAGAACAATCAATGTAACAAAAAAAATAATTAATCTAATAAATAAATTATTACTTATTAAACTTATCATTTAAAAACTTTTCAATTAAAACCAATCAATGTAACAAAAAAAAATTGATACATAGGTAATTTATTTTCATCTTTCATGATTTAACTTTTTTTCAAATAATATCCACAGTACAATATTTTTTAAATGGGTAAAATTATTTTTTTCCACTATAAAAATTTACGGCATCTAATATTACTATCTAAACATCTTTCATACCCAATGCCGTTTCTTAAATTTTTAGTCTATGACAAATGACGCAAAATGGTGCCCGCCAAAAATTTTGCTCGAACCAAGTTTTAACAATGATTATCTAATTAATTACCGATGAAAAGTTATTTCTTTGCACTTTGCCGTATTACTTGAATTATAAGCAAAATATCGCAACACACTCGAGGGCATATTTGATGAGTTTCTTGGTTTTTTGCTTTAAAACAAACAAGACATGAACGCGACCATCGCACTAAAGCGACTGAGTGCAGTTAAGCCATATGGCTTATGTTGAGCGGAACATATGTGATGTAGGCGGTGTCGTCTCCATATGTATATCTCAATGGTTAAAGAGCTTTAAACTGAATTCATTTGAGGTTAAACATTTCAGTGGACTTTTACTTTTGAGCTTTTTCTTCCTTAATAAGCTGCAGTTTATCCTACTTTAAATTTCATAAATGAAAAAGTTTGTGAGGATGGATGTATATGTATGTATGTATGTTACTATTTAACGCAAATATTTACTGAACCGATTACAATGAAATTTAGCACACATATAGAGAGTAACTTGGATTAACACATAAGATAAGTTTTATCCCGGAAATCCCACGGGAACGGGAACTATGCGGGTTTTTCTTTGAAAGCGTGGGCGAAGCCGCGGGCGGAAAGCTAGTGTGTTACATAAATCTTAAATTTAGTAAGAAAAAAGTGACTGATTTGTATTAGTTACCGTTGAATCAAAGTACATTAAAATATTTCTTACAAATTGCATATGAGAAAGCCATTAGATATCGATGATTTAGATTTTGTAGAAATACTTGGCGGAAACTATTTATTTCTTTCAAAACCATATACTTTTTCTATGCAAATGCCTTGATGCGCTCGCGTCGCAAAACATAACATTATAATTTTAGAAAGTAATGTTCATTGTGTGTAATTTAAACACAATATGTTGTGGCCGTGTCGTGTCGGTCACGTTACGTAAACGTTTAATTGACGTATTATTTGAGACTTTCTCGAATAAAAGTTGTCAAGCATGCTAATTTGTACGGATTTTAGATGAAAAATTAGAGCTGCTAAAACCACCTTCAAATGCTAAAAAAGGGAAAAGTAAAACCAGACAGACTTGAATAAAGAAGAATACTACGTTTTATTGACTTGATTTTCAAAAAAAATATATAAAAATAACAAACATGATAACCTAGGTTAAAATAAAACCAAGGAGCAACGCATATAAATTAACGTATTTATCTTAATACAGAAAATATACATGCTTGTTCATTTGCAAAGCATATTTATAAAAAGTTTTTGTGGATGCACGAAGTTTTTATTCTCGAGCATAAAAAACTACGTAAAACTCCATCAAGTATTTGGTATGAACAATCTAAACTATTTTGCCATTGTATATTTTTCCAATTTAAAAATACACAGATTTTTTCGCGTTCAATAAAACTGGAGAGTAAAATATGGATAGATATGCATCGGTTTACATCAGAATAACTTCCCAATTTACTTTGATATTTTTTTATCGCAGCGTTTTATAAAATTTCACCACTTTCTTGGAATTTTAAGAGTGCTTTATATAATTAAAATAGAATATTACTAATATATACATATATACCTATAGAAGGAAATCTTCCTTCTCATAAATCATATTTGTAAGTAATATGGCTCTAGCGTGCGTTAATTAAACGCCTAGTTAAATCCCTTAAGGAATATGTTTGTGAAATGTATTCTCAACCAAGGTTAAGTACGTGATCATAAACCTAATAACGTTTATACCTTTTCTTAAAGATTGCCTTTATACATGTAAACAAATTTTATATAAGAACTATAATAAGTAGTGATGCAACGAATACGAATACGAATATTCGTATTCGGCGAATATACGAATATTTAAAAACGAATATTTTTGTACGCAACTCTATTTACTACAGATTTAAAAATCGCGCGTAAAAATATGACGTGTGTAGAGACTGCTGATCCACTGGCCTTTTGGCGAGAAGATGTCCATTTTCCAAGTCAGAAAAAAACTCGCCCAAAAATATTTTTCACTGAAGTCATGTACAGTCGCTTCGGAAAGACTTTTTTCAACGGCTGGAAACATCCAGACTGAAAAAAAAATCGCCTAAAACCAGAAAATCTACGAATTTTATGTTTTTTAAATAAAAATTTCCCTATTGTAAATTTTAATTGTTAGAAGAGTAAACATTCATTAAATAAATAAGTCTTTTATTACCAAGGCGAGATATTCGTATTCGTATTCACCGAATAGTAGGTTTGATATTCGTAAAAGTAGTAGGTATTCGTTGCATCACTAATAATAAGTTTACGCTTTTAAAACTTTATCTAAAGACTCGCTGTCCGCTCTTATTACTTAGGGATATGAAAAATAGATGTTTTTCGATTCTCAAACTTACCATCGGGTAGTGAATTTTGTGTGCATATCAATACACACACAATCTCATGAGAATCGGTCAAGCCGATTCGGAGGATTTAACTTCAAACACCGCGACATGAGAATCTTATTTTAAACAAAAGATTTTATATCAAAGCTACAACAAGTTCCTCTCTTTAAAAACTCTATATATACATTTGTTAAACTTTTGTCATGTATCCATGCGCATAGCTTGAAGTGTCGAGTTTATTAACAAATAAATATTCATGAATACCATAGAGATCTAGAGAGATGCCAATCGCTTGCGCTGAGTACGAAACCTGGTGTCTCATAACAAATTTACGCACACAACAGTAAACAAAATAAAAACAATACTTCGCGTTGTGTGCGTGTCATCACACAAAAATTTGAGAGCGACTATTCGTTCGCACACTAGATTGTAAGTGACGTACGTATACAGCACCACACAGCCGCAAGATATGCGTTTACGATAGGGATTGCTTGTCGATAAAATGAGAAACGTTAAAATTAAAACAATTTATAGGCAATACAGTAACTAGGTAGAAAATAGAAATGGACACCTTGATGGTAGCATTCATGGTGATGAAGTACATAAAGCATTGCCTATTGACTTATTGTAAAGTAATATAAGTATGAAATAAGTGACTTCTTTTTTTAATCCATGTATAATAATTACTATAAAATTATTGCTCGAGTACCTATCAAATAATAATAATACAATCAGATATTAAGCTAATAGTAATACATTATGATATAAAAATAAGGTAGTAAAATAATACATAATACGATAAAAAATCCGAATCTTATCGACATGGACACACTCGACGCGCATCCTCAACTAACGACCGCGAGCAGCGGCCGTACTACACGATCGAATGCTTTAGTATGTTCATTATACACTGCGGTATTCGAACTCCGCGTTTGAATAGAGTCACGTACAGAAGAAGCATTGTAAACTATTTACATCATACATTACACATTTAGATCAGAAACCAAGAAATCACTCTACGTAATATTGTTTTTGAAATTTTAGTAAGAAAATCGTATAATTTTCAGTACTTACCGATGGTATGTGATTCCATTTGACTTAAAGTTGCTGGTTCCACTTCGGTTTTTACAAACTTTAACGGAACAACACGGCATTGTCAAATAATACCCGGCCGACCGCGACGGTCGAACGTAAACTGAATGCAACAAACAGCATGTGTTCCTTTTTTGTACATATTGCTGCGACACCGGCCCCGCCCCCTAACCATATCTCCCTTTAGTTTCTGTGATCTGTGATGAATACACTCGTTAAATACTTCTAAAAGTCCATTACTTCAGCCGGTGTAATAATCGTGTAACTCTAACACACATTTTGTTATTATTAACACATCCTCATATGAAATATGAATAAAAGATAATGTATGAATAATGGTAAAAAGTTAAAAATGATATACATATTACAATTCAGCTCAAAATGCATAACAAAAAATCTTACGAATGTTTGAGATGATAAATGAAGACTTTAAGAAATAAGGAGCTACACTTCTAGACATAATTTTAAAAGTTACATCGCTACGAAACTACTTCTCTGATTTGAAAACTTCTTTCAGTGTTAGTCCATTTATTGAGGGAGGCTGTAGGCTATATATCATCACGCTAAGAACAATAGGAGCGCAGCTATACTGGTAAGACCGCGTGACACCGCTAGCACTACAATAAACGCTAATGAGAAATGGACTATCCTATACATTGTATGTAGGTACGTAGTATACACACGTAAGTATTGTATGATTGATATCCTATAGATGACTTTAACATACTCTACTACTCTACGCTAAATAACAGCTAAAGTTAAATTTAACGGACATACAAAATTACAAACCTTTCATCTGATACGACTCATCATTGATATAGTGCAGTTAATTTTAACAGTTACCTGTATGCGCTTCGTTACATAAATTTACGTATTATGGTAAGTATGAATGTTTTATACAATTGCTTTTGTGGTATAAAACTGGAAAATAAAGATCTAATGATTTTTGTGACGTTATGTTTATTGTTGTGTCGTCGGAAGATTGCAAGGCGTTTGACGCAATGATAGGTAACTACAGGTAAATTAGCTTGGAGAAATTTTTGCGTTTGTAGTAGTGTATGGTCAGCAAATGAAATAAAACAACATTTTATTTTTAGTTTTTATTTTATATATAATATGTCGTGGCCATATCGTAGATTTGCTCATTTCATGATATGATTGATCATTTCACGAAATGGTCGCATTTCAGGAAATGGCCAACATAGTTTGATCAGATCGTTAAATCGTCAACGTTTCACGATTTGATCATCCACATTTGGCCAGATCGTATAAAATATAGAGAGTCCATAAAATATTAAAAAAATTCAGAATATTCTAAGAACTTGTGTAGTTTCATTTAAGTTAGTGCCGCGGCAGCGGCCGGCGAATGCCAGAAGCGAATGGTTTTTGCAATAGAAAACAGTTAGGTTAGGTTAGGTTAGACTTTGATAAACAACGCACGAGCCGAGCGAGCAAAGCGAGCGTGCCGCGGTAGCGGCCGGCGAGTGCCAGAAGCGGATCGCTTTTTAAAAAACAAACAATCATAATAATATAGTAGGATATATAAATATATATCCTAAAAGAAAAAATGCGTCTTTCATGAAAAAACCGCGCGTTTAGTTGGCCATATCGAGAAACGATTTCTTATCATTGATCTGCCCAAACCACATCATGATGTGGCCAATAGACATTCGATCATTTCATGCAATGCGATCATTTCACGAAATGATCGATCATATCATGAAATGAGCAAATCTACGATATGGCCACGACATATATAAGGGATTAAATTAAATTTAATTAAATTTAATTAAACTATATGTGTTTCTCCTCTGAAAAAGATGAGACTTTATTTTAATATTTGCACATTTAACATACGTATAACTTTTACATTAACAATGTTACTAAAATGAAAAATTTACTAACCTGAAAAAGAAACGACATGTAAAGTTTAATTCTTTAGTTTGAGAAGTCAAAGGCTTGCCTCGACCATGTTTTAACACTGGAGCCATTTTGAATTAACAATATAAAGTTACAACACTTACACACAAATTAAACACTTCAACAAATATTATAACAATAATAACAAATAATAACAACAATCAACAAATACAAAATTTAACAATTAAACTACGTAATAATTATAATTTTTGAATTAAATGTGTGCTTTATGTTCTAACGGTACCAAACGACTGCACGTGGCACCTGCGGACAGCGTAAACTGGTTTATTCTGGTTTTGTGCGTGTTTCCACTTTCCACTATCAAGTGACGATTTATTTATTTGTTTTGTTTCGTAATTATTATGGTCAAATATTAATTATGAAACAAATTATTATGGACACGATATTTTATTGTTTCACGGTAGTCGCCTTGTCGTTTGCTCAAGGACGTGAAATTGAATGATATATTTTTTTTTATAAAGTCAAAACCATTTTCTTTCAAATAAAAACTTGTTTTTATTGAAAACAAAAGTGTTGCTAGGAATAAGTATAAAATTAAATAGTAATGTTAGGATATCGAAACATTTTTGTATAGGCCAGAACGATATAGTGGAAACGCGCTCTAAGATCTGAGTAATATACACACCACTACATATGCAAAAATTTCTCCAAGATAATTTACCTGTATATCATTTTGTTACTTTTTTGTAAGTATATAAAATCCAGCATGAAATTAAAAACGAAATCTAATGCCGCTCCTACTCAAGTGCAGTGCACCTATGAATTTTGATATTTATACGAATAAAAATGTGATATTTTTTTTACTTAATTATGCAAAACTTAACACAGATTCCTATTTCCTAGTTAGGAATTTAATACCAATTCTTTTATATAATTGAAATATTAAAGCCGTTAAATATAATATAAGAGACTTACTATGTAATTCAATTATAATTATTACAAAACAGTTCAGGGTAATTAACATACATTTCATACTTTGTTATTACGGTCGCGTTTACTTCAATATTGATCGACATACTTGCCACGATTAGTACCTACTCTAATCAGTAAAATAACAATAATATTACATCACTGAATACCAATTTTTTCAAACGTATGAAATAATATAAATATGCACAACGAATATGAAACATAAAAAGTGTCTTATAAATGCGGAATTATCAATATTAATATAAGATTTAATTTTGATTGTCCCATTTATTTTTAATCAAAAACGCAATATTCATAAAGCATAAATTATGTCGTCGAGTGCGAAATATCACTCTCATAATATATCCATTATTTACGACATATATTTAATACCATAATAATATTTTTAATAAAGCCATCACAGGAAAATATTCAAAAGTAGGTATATACTTGAATCTCGCATGAAATTCAACAAAAGTCGAGGAAAGAGGGCTCTTTCTATTGATCGAAAATTGTGAGACACCCGAAGAGGGTACAGCAAACGATAAGATTGATTGAACACAATACAACAACACTTGTTACCAACACCATATTATGTAGGAATGTGTTTGTTTTAATATGGGACTTACTAGCTTCTATTTATTAGGTTTCACCCGCGTAGTGTAGGGAAATACCCAGCGGAATGAGATGTTTTACCGCGGCAAAAAGTAGCCTATATTACTCTTTAGCTTCCTAGCTATTTCTACGCACAAAAATCATATCATAAAATTGCTCCGTTGAGACGTGAAAGAAAGACAAACAAATAGACATTCTCAGTTATAATATTAGTAAGGATTGAGGTTATGAAACACGTCTGCCTCGCAAATAGCTATTTGCGACGAATGTGCAGTTTTTTTTGCGTTTTATAGCAGAGGAAACAAGCAATCATGCGGGTCACCTGAAGTTAAGTGTTTGATAGTATTTCTACAACTCTAGTAGTTTTGTAGGCCTGTTTTAAATTTTAATGGGCACTAAGGTACGGTATTTTTTAAAGAAACCATGAATTACTCTGACTGTAACACCGTGAATGGAAAATTTATAGAAAACTTTCTAATAAAGTAAGATTTCGCTCTATATCATTTTGTTGTCTCACCCTCAACTACTAGGTATCAATTTAAAAATACTAAACATTTAATGTGCCTTAAATTTTAATCTATTCACGTGTTCTACTACCTACCAATAAATTAACTCGATCTATAATTATTGATCATATTGCATACATTTAATATTAAGCAGCAATTAACATGTAGATTTAATTTCACCCGTTTTTTAATCTAGGTTAATATACCCATTACAAATTGCATCATTGTATCTAATCATGTCCTACAGACATTAGTACAAGATCCCAGGGCCTGGCACCTCACCTATTTTCTGACGGATGAAAAATGGACGATTGGTTAGTGTTTAGTATGTGCTACCATCGTACGCCTACACGCTAGCTTGGTCAATGGGCCAATTTCCAGATATCAGGTGATCAAGGTTCATAAAACCAGTACTTACTTCACGTATTTTATCAACATTTATTACAAATCGATCGATACTGAAATACCAAATTAAACTATAGCTTTCAACGTTACCCTTTACAGGCGATAAAATACCGATTAAAATAGACAGCCTTCCAAGGTTGTATGCTCGGATCCGGTGAAAACCGGATTTAGCGCATAAATACATAATGTTACCCTTTTCTAAATAACGTTGGAGGTAATTCTGATTGTGGCTTTAATAATGCGTGGCGGAATTTAAGTTACGTTTTGGAGAGATTAAATTCTATTCTGTGATTTATGTACTTATTTTTACGTAATTTTGGCAAGTTTTGTGAAAGTATCAAAAATGCTTTTCTCTTTTTGACGATGCGGTTATCATATATCATTGATAAAACGTAATAGGTACCTATATGATTTGAAATAGTCGATGTTATTCACTCTATGATAATAATAAAATCAAAACAATACTAATAAATCTACGAGCACAAGTTTTATGTTGGCATAACGAACTTGTTTATTTATGGATTCCTCGTTTAATAAATTATATTGTTCCTAGTATTTACTGTAAATTCAATAGCATATTCATGGTATTGTATTTTTATGTGGAAATTCAAATTAACTGTATTTGCTGAATGTGGTTACGTAGACGGTATGTACATATTATATTATTTTATATATATTAATGCTAATAAGTAATAACATTCTGGTCGTAAATGAATCGTGCTAATATCTATATAATAAAAATGAATAGCTAAATGTGTTGGTAAGCGCAAATCTCGAGAATGGATGAGCCGATTTCGTTAATTCTTTTTTAATAAGAATCCTTGATGAGGATGGAGAGAAAACGTAAACATGGCGCCACAGGCGAAGCCGGGGCGGACTACTAGTGAATAAATAAATTATAAAATGTTAGGGAAACCAAGTATAGGAGCAAGGGTTCTTTATTTCTATGTATCCTAATATTTTGGAAAATAAACTTATTTTTTATTGTTAAATTATACATAAGCCTCATTTACAACACACAAGCCACAGTTATACTAATCTCTAAATACCACACTATAGATATAATTCAAAGTAAGAAAAACCGCGCCAAAAAACTACACCGATAGATTTCACAAACTTTCATTTATCCATTATTCGATAATACTTTCCCTCTCCGACTGTTAACCAAAAACTGTTTTTATTTTAAATCTTGTAATAATTTCTCAATCGAATGCATTTCTTTTATTACCCGACTGCGACAGAAGGATTGATATGCCACGTTATGCTTAGAAAGGGGTTCGAGTGTATGATGTAGGCTTGCATGTATGTACTTTGTACATGCATATTTCTTTGGCACGCCCTAGAGCCTAAACAGCTTGTCGTATTTTTATATAGTGGTGTCTCTTAGTCGCGAAAATAACACTGGGTATCCAAATAAAATAAAAAACGCGCCAAAAACTAAAAAGTAATAACCTAATATTATTTTTTGGTCATTTTTTGTCGGTTTTTTGTTTTTATAATATAAATATATATAGCTAATCTTGTTTTGCTTACTATCTCAAACTATTGGTTTCTCGAAGGTAAATATTTACAAAGAAATGAAACACGGGTATCCAATATTACCTTGTTTATTTAAATTATGTACGACCCTATCAAGCGTCGAAATAAAACGCAAATATTTGGAAATTAATATTAAATCCTACATTTCTACATGTACCCAAATATAATGAGCGTCGTTACACCCCGCCCGTGTCAAGTGAGTCCATGGCATTCAGGACGAAAAGTGCTCATTAAACGTCGAAAAATATGGGTTTGCTATGGAAGTATAGTTTTATTTTAGATTTTAATTTTGTTTTATTTTATACTTGTATTTAAATGACGCGGTTAGACTTGGTATTCGAGAAATTCTGAACTTTATCTTTTGACTGAAATTGAAATGTAGTATTTAAAATATTTTGTTACTTCGTTGACTTTCAAGTTTAGAAAGGACTTTTTAAACAGATAAATAGGATACAAAGATACGAATATAAAGTATAGAGAAGGAATTTTAACGTAATAATCAAATTCACCTCAAGAAGCAAATGACTGAATTGAATAAAAAACTAAATGAAACTGATAAAAGTAATCTATAAATTAGCATAGTGCTTGCCTGCCTGATAAAAGTACCCCAAATCCTACCCCACTTCTGTAGAAAAAATGGCTACAAGCTGTAATGCCAAATCAAATTCCGTACAAACATTGTCCTAACTCACAAATATATCGAATTGAATAGCATTTATTCAAAGACGTTCCGTCACAACACTCGCGTACAAACTCTGAAGAGGCTCCACAGAAAGGACCTGACGTCACCATAGACGGAACGAACAATAGCGTAATAGGCAGAATTCGAAATGGTATGTTTGATGAGCGAGAGCGGTTCAAACTTATTACTAACCCCCCCTTTAAATGATCTCTATATGTTATGTTTTCTTCTCGTACATAGGCTACAACTACCTAGTACTAATGATCAGAATCCGCTCAGTAGTTTTCTCGTGAAAGAGGAACAAACATCCATCCATTCTCAAAAATTTCACGTGTTTAATATTAGTGAGATGAGCATGTTACTATTGAAAACAGTGTAGTTTGGAATTATGCACGATCAGGATGTACATGCGGAAATCTCACTAAAAGGCATCAGATAATAATACAATGTAATGTTGATGAAATAGGGACAGATCGCTTTAACAGGGGCACATTTAATCGCCCAATAGTATAAAGCTACGAAACCCCAAAACGTCGCTCCCAATAAATGAGAACAGTCTTGAACCACAATCAAAACATAGCGAGCGAGGATCCGACGCACGGAGGCTTTCAAAGGACGAAGACGTCCCTTTGTTTGTACGGAAGTGTTTTTATATGTGCCTATACATGTGACAGTTTGAAAACAGACGGTTTTTGGGACGCGAGTGCTTTAAATACTACACTTATATGGGTGGCGTAATGAACCCCCTCTTTTGGGGAGCATGCTTATTAACTAAGTGCTGTTTAGGTTGATTAATTTTGTATCACATTAATATAATTGAATTAGTGTTCTTGTAGATCTAAGAAGTATAATATCGGTGATTTCCTGCTTTGTTTTAATACAATTTCAGCGAAATACGTAATTTTTACTCGTTTTTTTAGAATATCATACGTACGTACTTATTCGCTTTATTATAGTTACGTTTTGAATATACAGAAACCTGATAAAAAGTACAACTCACCCGTCATCTTGTAAGTGTTTCAACTCGCTCAATTCCAATTCCCTCCGCAGATTCGACACCTCGCACAGAAGCATGTCCCGCTCCGTCGAGACCTTCTCGAGTTCGGCGCGCAACCGCACCACCTCGTTAGTCAAATCCATCGTCGCCATTTTAATCACTATCGATAACCACTATCTGCACCGCACATCACTAATCACTGATACGCTGAACGCTCGAACCAATCACGCGCGCGCATTTTGCATTGCGATGCGTCGAACTTTTCAAAAAAGTGCTGTCGGATAGTTCATCGATAGAATTCACTTTTCACTGAATGTAAAACTCGCAGAGGCTACATTGTTGGCATCTGAAACAATAAATCATTCCATGAGAATAGCTCTAGATGAAATTGCTTATTCGGCACGAGTATTCGGAATATTTTGTTCATAAACTACTGAGCTATGAAGTCGCGAATATGGGAGCTATGTTAATGCGGAGAAATAAATAAAAGATATTGTTCTCTTTTATTGGATGTTCTGCGAAAATATGCCGCCAGGCAACACTGTATGTTTTTGTAATGTTTAATTGTTATGCGATTTACATGAAAAACTTGGCATACGAATAACTGAGCTTTCATTGTGTTAATTCTACAAAGGACTATTTTAATACGATATTATTATTGAATATTTTAAACATATTATGCGAAATAGATTCATTTCAGTACCTAGGTACTAAGGTACATAATTTCAAATCGAATTTAAGGTTCAATTTCCTCATAATTATTATGTAGTTTATAATAAAAATTGTAACTACTAAAATCTGAATCATCATTTGCAGATTATATATTTAATTGAATCTTAAGATAAATAGCTAAATTATATCTTAAAAATTTCAATATTTCATATACCTACTCAATCTACAAATATGGGTACAGCTGTGCTTCTAAATTTATATAAAAATAAGTGCTCTTAGCTATATGAAGATACACAAAATGGTACAACTATATCTCACAAATAATTATGTTGGTAGCAAACAAAAGCTCTTAGTACGAAAACACTTACTGTATTTATAAAATATGTATTTCATTTCCACTTGCAAATACGGAACAATTTGCTAATGTTACATAATAATATAAAACATGACTCTCAAAGCATTTAATTATTTAATCACGCTCATTACAGTGAGGCAATTATGTCTGTGGCTAATTGGAGCACTTTAATAACATAAACAATTATAATGAATACAAACAAATTATGTATTACCATTTGCATAATTAATTTGATGTCAGACACCTATTGGGTACACGAGTCACGACCTTTTCAAAAATGTAAAAATATACAGTTAAAGTCTCAAAATATTACCGAATATCGGATATCCTCGGGTCTTACAAAGTATTTTTAAAACTATAACCTAATTGTTTATAAATATAACTGTTGATTTAATATAAACATTAATAACTTAGACAATTTTTCGGTTGTTTCTAAGAACCTCTCCAAGACGTAAAAATAAACATACCATTTATAAACTTCAAGTATATTTCTAGCGAAATATTTTTATACCTACTTCTTCGACGGGTAAATACAGGGCGGAAAGTTTATTAACTTAAGAATAACTCAAGCAAAGTGTCGCAAAAACTTCTTACTAAAACTTGTCCGCCTTCTTGGTACCTACATAAGAGTAGTTTAAGCCAGGGCTCGGAACCGGTTTGAAAAGAGCGGTTAATTTAGATCATATACCGGTAAATATATCGTTCCTTCATTTACCGGTTAAACAAGTGAACTGTTTTTATGTAACCCAAATGATTAGGGTTACCGGTTACTTCTGCACAAACGGTTTTGACACCCAAATTAACCGGTTAATTCCTTTATTATTTTTGCCTCATTTTTTAACGCTTGCCACAAGTTATAGTGATGTCGTAGCCATATCGTAGATTTGCTCATTTCATGAAATGATTGATCATTTCACGAAATGGTCGCATTTCATGAAATGGTTGAATGTCTATTGGCCACATCATGATGTGGTTTGAGCAGATCAATAATAAGAAATCGTTTCTCGATATGGGCAATTAAACGTGCGGTTTTTTTCATGAAATGATCAAAATTAATTGATCTATTTCTACTTTAGAATGTTCTGAACAAGACAAACATATTTTATTTTCTTGTTTGGACACGACTTCTACTTTGACTTCGTTTTTCTCCGAAGGTGTTCACTTGAAATAAAACAACGAAAGTACAATAGCGTAAGCGGGATAATTTATTACAAAAAAATAATGAGCACCACATTATAAAATATTTAAACACTAAAAATTATAAAGTACAGGCTATTTCAAAACAAATTCAATGATTATCAATTAATAATTAGAAAATCCCCGAATTTGCATTCGCGAGCGTACTCATAGTGTTTGTTTATAATATAGGAGTGGCAACGTAGCGCGCAATTGCTGCTATCATGCGATGCGGCCGCGTCGCGTCGGCAACGTCGCGTGTGAGCGGCGCTCCGAAAATTACTATTTTTCCATAGTAAATCTTTTGTTTCACGCGCAGGACTGTGGCGAAATTTCTCTTTCACTCTTATTGGATCTGCCAATCTGGCTAATTGGCAAGCATTCTTCACTTTCAAAGCAAAACAAGTTACTCTTATATAAACAAGTCCTTATGCCTTTGTGGACTTATGGTAGTCAGCTTTGGGGCTGTACCAAACAAAGCAATATCACTATCATACAACGATTCCAAAATAAAGTACTGAGAGAGATCGTGAATGCTCCCTGGTACATTAGAAATGACGACCTACATCGGGACCTTAGTCCTTAAAGTAGATCTCGTCACGGACATAATTAAAAAGAACGCCGAAGCTCACGAACGCAGACTTCACCATCATGTGAACGTCGAGGCTATCCAGCTCCTTGACAACACGGACATAGTGAGAAGACTGAAAAGGACAAAACCTTTTGAGTTAGTTTAGTGAAGTGTCAGTGTAATATAGTGAGTGCTATTCATAAAGAACACATGAACAAAGTGTCTTCGCCTTAAATAGAGACATTAAGAAAAGTGTTAATGGACACATTCTTAGACATACTATACCTAGCAAATTAAGTTAGATTTATATTACTCATTAGCCTATAGTAAAAGGCTAGATCGTAATTTTCAATAATGATACCTTAGGTTCATTATTTTAGGTAAAAAAAAAAAAAAAACTCTTATTGGATTTCGTATTTAGGCAATGTACTGAATCTTGTTTCATAGGAGCGCAATCGAGAGCGCTCCGTAAGCTCCGTTTCGCGCGTTACGTCTTATAGTAGGGGAGCCCAAGAGGGGATTTTGGGATTTACTCGAGCGCGTCAGATTACTATAAGGGACGGTACCTTAGCTATTCATTAGTACCTCTAGTCAATATGAGCAGTTATGGTTGGTGGGTGCGCTCAGGGGCCCCGCTGGAAAATTTGAATAATCCATAATTCCCTAAGGTTGAGCTCGAATCGTCAGATTAGCGAAATGGGGACTTCTTATATTGTAATTAACCCCCCCATATATTAATCTGACGCGCTCGATTAATATTACTTTAATTTTTTACCCTTTCTTCATAGCGATTAAATCGCCACTTAAATCGTCAGATTAACGTATACTTTTTTTCAGTGACGTCCTGGAGCATGCAAAATATCAATATCTAACGCGCTTGAGTATTTCCAAGCCAATTTTTTTCTTTTTTAAATTAAAAAAAATCAAAAAACCCTTCCCCACCGCTAAAAGTGAAAACATTATAGGACCTTTTTTTCTCGCTATGGTCTAATCTACCAATTCTAATAGGTTCCCGTGACGCTCGAGTAAATCCACATTTAGCATCCTGGGCTCCCCTACTATTATGAAATGAACAAGAGTGTACTGTGTATGTACTTAATGATGTATTTTATTTGTAAGGTACTTATTTTATTCATATTAATATTGGAGTTTTTACGATAGATTTTAAATAGTGATATCAATTATTAAATGAATGAGCAGGTATAACTTTATTATAATTATTTATGGGAGTTCACTGCACCAGCGCTCCTTAGGACGAGCCGCCTCTGCTCCGAAGTACACATATTTGGTTTCAGCAAAGATGGAGATGCAGGGCGCTTCCAATCGTAATCTTCTGAATCAA
>CAJQZM010028121.1:0-12291 GCA_907164665.1 Colias nastes | reverse complement strand
AAATACCCGATAATTTTGAAGCTCTTGTGGTATTATAAGTGAATATTCTTAAATATGTCGTAGGCCACGCTCTACTTTTTCCTACGTCTCTTGCATTATTATCATGGAAATTATTTTATTTCAATCTTTTGTTCGAAATTTCATTCAATGTCGGATTGGACTAATTTACATATAATTACAATTACTTATAGCTAAATTTAAATTTGTATCTAATGCGTAATATTTTAAGTCATTTGTTTTATTTTAAATAAATCTAATTAGGAGAGTATTAACCTAAAAACTGAGTAAAACGTTTACTAAAGAAATCGTGCAGTGTTCTATCTCATATATTATATTGAAACGAAACATCGGAGTCATCAAATCGTAAGAATCAGTGCGGAGATCAACAACAGACAAGATCACAAGAGAGAACGTAATCGTGAAATCTGTAAGAGAAAGATCGATGCTCTCGCTTTACTTTAATTTTGTTGCGTAACGTACGAAACGTACGGTTAAGTTTGAGTTTAACTGTACATGTGTACTTTATGTGCTATATGTACGATATGTAATACATTTAGCTTAAAACGTTGTGGGTAATATAATGTGATTATAATATACTAGCGGTCCGCCCCGGCTTCGCCCGTGGTACATATTTCGCAATAAAAGGTAGCCTATGTTCTTTCTCAGGGTCTAAAGATTATCTGTGCCAAATTTCATCAAAATCGGTCCAGTAGTTTATGCGTGAAAACCATACATACATACATACAAACCTTTCCTCTTTATAATATTAGTATAGACGTGTGTCTGTAGCTCTTTATTGCACGTACGATTTGAGCTTCTGATCTGGGTTGTCTTGTAGGTCTAAATGATTAGGAAGAGTGTGATTCGTTGACTGACTTTTTTGGGAAATAAGTAGAGACTGTCACCTGTGATGTAAATAATAAAAATTTAAAACCTATCCATGGATAAGACTCGGCATGCATGTCGTGATTTTCATGTGCATGCGCAACAAAAGTATTATTGTTTTTTATATTTGTTTTCGTATTATGATTTAATTTAAATAAATATAACATATCTCATTCGAATATTTTATTTTAGTACCTAGATTTAATTAAATTGCAATTTATGATTAACATAAAAAAATGGACTTAGGTAAAAAATACTATTCATTTAAGAAAACAAAAAATAAAAACTTTAAATAATGCAAGATTTGATTGTGTAATGATTTATACTGACTTATAACACCTGTTTCATTTCAATATTAAATTATGTGCCCATCATATATTTTAATAATTCTCAATATTTTCATTCAACCTAAATTCGAGTTCATAGAATAAAATTTGAATAACACTTCATCAAGTTTCGTGTTTTATGATTGCGAATCATATTTATAAGGGCGGCTTCACATTAGTGCCGTAGAAGAAGTTCAAGCCGCGAATTCACGTCATGGCCTCCACATTCATCTCGCAATTTTTAGTGAAACCCACCGGGAAATGGACGTAGAAGCTGCTGCCAAAATCACTAAGTTACTACCTATGGGTTATTATTGCACGGAAGCGCGAATGGGTGTAAGTGTATGCGTCATATACGTGAATGTCGCATAAAGGAGGCGCGAATACTTTGTCGCGGGACAAAATACCGATTCTGGTTGGCGAACAAGCAGTACGCGCAAACCATCAACATGCACGTTCACTCCAGAGCGCCGAGACGAACGTCAAAACGCCAAGGAATAGAATACGCTATCGATAGAAATTGACATATAAGCGTATGATGTTTTGCCTAAGGATTCGGTCACCCTACCAACGACAACGACGACCACGAACAAAATTTTCATCCAGTCGCAATTAAATAAAATTGTGCAAAACACAATTAAAAATGAAATTTAAGAATTTCCTGTCGTATTGGTGTTTGGAAAAAATTTTTTTTGAGTTCAATGGATAAACAAACAGGTTTTTCATAGAAACGGTGGCTCCTAGAAAAAAATGTATAACCTTTTTTATAGATAATTAGATGATCTACAATTTTGGTTCAGGTGATTGTATGATAAACTTACCGTCTCGGCGAAAATCGCAAAAAACCCTATTTTTTTATTAATTGACCTCGAAATTTTTTATGTCCGAGTATCAGAATGACGGGAGATTTTAATATTGATTTTGAACAAATTTTGGCAAGATTGGAATTTTGGTCGTGGTCGTCTTCGTCGTTGGTAGTGTGACCGAACCATTACCAAAATGTCATGAGCTTATGTCAATAATTAGCGTTAGCAGTTTCTATTCCATGGCGTGACGTACGTTTGTCTAAAGGCCCTGTTCACGTAGCTACACGGCAACAATGAGGAGCCGCCATTAGAAGAAAATCTTTTTCCACGTTTTAACTAACCTACATATTAGTATGCAAGTTTTGTGAAGTATTAGGTATATTTTACTCAGTATTATGGCGACACGTCAATATTTATAGAGACGGATATACATAATAAATCAATAGCATGGTAATATTCTTTCGTAGGTCATTGATCATTTCGTAGGCATAATTAAAACTTTTCAATCTATACTAATACTTTGTTTGTTTATTTGAACGCGGTAATCTCAGAATTTGAAAAATTATTTCGGTGTTAGATAGCACATTTATCAAGGAAGGCTATAGGCTATATATAATCACGCTAAGACCAAAAGGAGCGGAGCAATGCGGGTAAAACCGCAGGGCACAGCTAGTTAAAAATATATGCATAGTTAGTCAGTTAACGGTAGAACAGACAGCGTCGGCTTATTAATATTATAGCTTTTATCTTAATATTAATTATCATTACAAGTACAGAAACTAATTAACGATTAAACATAACATCTTACATACTTACATTTAGAAATTTAAGACTTACAACAGTTTTTAAACACGATTTATTCATAATTAAATTGACGTTACGAGCACGACGACGCGTGACTACAAGAAACCAGAATTTGTTACAATGTTTGTAATTCGGTACTACCTACTTTTTTACTGAAAACTTGTTGTATGGCACCAGTCATTATGAATTTGCATACCGAATTTTAACGAATCGGTTCTGTAGTTTGCGTGACAATGCAATATCTTTTCATTCATACAAGTATTCTAATTTAGTAGTTTTTAATAAGAATAGGGTGTTTTTAGGTTTACTTTAACATTATTTTATATCGAAGAAAATAACATTGATCTTTAAATCTAATCAGTCACGAAAAATCGATCGGAGATTTTAAAGTAATCTCATGAAAGAAAACCTTAGTCATGCGAAACTGCGACATGTAAATGTGACGTTTAAATTTTGTGTAATTAGTGTTCCGTAACATCCAATTAAAGTTTGAGACGCTTCGATACATCATTATTAACACATTTCTCGTAAAATAAAGTTGAATACTTGCATTTTGGACGATTCTTGCAATAAGTTACGTAAACAATGATTGCATTGTGAGATCATTAACAATACGTCTGTGCGGATGAGGGATCGCTGTAATTGGTCTTATGTTACGGATAAAGGTCTTGTGATATTTTGGAGCTCTTTATATTCGAATGGAGATTATAGTGTACATTAAATACATGTAGGTACATTAAACAATTAAAATATAGGCAAAATATAATAAATATACCTACATGTAAAGATTATTTTAAACTACCTTTCCAACCGCGGCTTTGCCCGCTTTGTCTTCCATATAAATTATATACTAAAACCTTTCAAGAGCAAGATTTCTTTCTTTCATCTATCTATTTAAAAAACACATCAAAATCCGTTGCGTAGTTTTAAAGATTTAAGCATACATAGGGACAGAGAAAGCGACTTTGTTTTATACTATGTAGTGATGAACAGTATTATATTGATGATTGAACGATCATTTTTAAATTCATTGCTTTCAAAGTAGCAAATATAAAATGGTTAGGTACTTTTAAAATATGTGTAGACATATTTTACTCCTTACACATCTTAGAGGCAAATTGAATAAAAAATCATACTGTAAAATCGAAACGAAAAATAGTAACTTGATTAAATATGTCTGTAGATCAAAATACGATACAATTGCATGTCCATAAGTAATTGGTTGTCATTGAGATATTTTAATTGCAGGTAAGCAATTATTAAGGTAATGTGCTAATCGTTAAAGACATGAATATAATATGTCTTAACATAGCGATATTTTCATAAATTTACTAGCTAGCTTTGGCACTGCTGAAAAAAAGCTTACCTATAAGAAGGAGTTCAATCCAGTCAATAAAATAAGAATCGCTCTTCCTGTATTCTAAAACGTGTTTTAATTTCAGCTGGAACAAATGGTAATTAATAGCTCTACATAAATCGCTTTAAAACTTAGAATTGCACTTTTAAAATAGACTGAACTTGTATATAAATCTATGATACAAGTTGTATCGTTTTTGAACTACCACAATTTTTCAAAGCCGCACAATGTATCATTAAGTTAATAGTAAATATAAGTAGAATATTGACTAGAATATTCACATAGTACTATTTATTATTTGGTGTCTGCAAAAATTTTTTTATTTTGAAGAGACGCTCAAACCTGTATCTTATCTTCTATAAAAATACCTACTTGTTGTGTAGATGTTTTATAGGTACAGATTTTTGATGACAGACGGGTTTTTTCCTTTCTCAGACAGAGGATATTTTTAACAAATGACTTAAACCATTACAAATAAACAATTTTGCAACATTGGTGGCGCTGTGTATTATTTATGATGTCATTATTTTATTCGCATTAAGTAATTTAAACGACTAGAATGAGAGATTAGGATAACTAACAAGTATTATATAAGTTTTGCTTGGTTTTGCCATCATAACTCATATTTGTTTATTAATATTTATAACGGAGAAAGCTATATTTACTATTAGTCTTATAAAATGTTTGTTGGAGTTGCATACATTGACAGTTGATAAATGGGTTTATTTATTAGTTATTACCACCCAATACCCATACTATCCTCATCCAAGCTAGAGTGAGCTAGTTGGAAGTTTATCGATATTAAGTCGTACTCTGATCGGAGACAAATGTTTAATTTTTATACTAAAGTAATATAAAATGACTTAAAAGAAATTGGTGTAACTAAAACCTTTTTTATACAAATATTTAAAGGAATATTTAAAGATTTTTTTTTTAAAAACGAAATAAAATTTTCAAGTGCATAAGTGGAGAATATTCAGTGCATAAAATTAATATAAACTAAGATGTAATTAGAAAAATTAATATTGCGCTTTTATTCTACTAACAAATGGATCTTCGTTATCCGAATATTATGATAAATAAAAAAAAATCATTACATATATCAATTAATTAAATCTTATACTCGTCTCATAATATAATAAGTTTTTATAAATGAACGGACACCGAATGGACAAATTTTAATAATGCAAAAAAATTGACTGTTGAAATTATTACGGTGATGAAATACTTAGTCTCATATTATCACATGCAAAAATGCATATTGATATATAGTGTAAAGTAGAATAAATACATACAAATAAGTTATTTCATAAGTTTTTAGCACTAAAAACGCTTTTATAACTTATCTTTGAGTAGTTATAAATACCCCAAAAGTTTAGAAATAACAAATTAAACATACTTCCTGATATTGCTTTCTATTGGAAAAAATGTTTTTAATCAGTCCAGTAGTTTTAATGATTATTATTAAATTACTTTTTATATATTAATAGTATAAAGTATGAGTATAAAATATCTATACTATAACATTATAAAGCTGAAGAGTTTGTTTGAACGTGCTAATCTCAGGAACTACTGGTCCGAATTGAAAAATTCTTTCGGTGTTAGATAGCCCATTTATCGAGGAAGGCTATAGGCTAAATATCATTACGCTAAGACCAACAGGAGCGGAGCCACGCGGGTGAAACCGCGAAGCGCAGCTAGTATTACATAAAAGTATGACAAGAATAAACAAAAAAATGATTTTTAGAAAATATCTTATTTCAGAGGGCTGTTGTTACTTTGTACATGTGCCTACTAATATTTATTTATAGTATCACATAAAGATGAAATCTTAAAAAAGGATCTTATTGTGTATTTTTCCTCTATTTACATCCGACCTCAGAATTATAAATGATGAGTCTAATAAAATATTTTATAGGCCTAAATATTACAGATTAAGGACCCCATGCTGTATCAATTTACATGAATATGAATAAATAAGCATAATTATTTCTAATAGAGTTATAAATATATGAATAGGATATAGATTATGTCAAAGTATGCCAATCTAAAATAGGATTATTTTTGCGTTTTCGCGGTTGCAAAACAACCTAATATTAAATAAGCAACCTAATATTTTATTCTTAACTATTCGTTTACGTTAGTTTTAACTCTAGATTTTGGCAGAATTAGAATTTATATTGTTGTTAAAAATCTATAAGATTTCAAATATGTCTGGAAGAAATCGCACCAAAGCGATAAGACCGCCAATTGCACGCAGCTATCTTAAGTAATTAAATGTTTGTTTTTTTTTCCTCTTTTATAAGTGCAATAAAGAATAAACAAATACAATACGTACGTACTCTTTTTAAATTAAACACCAGAAGAGACTTTGTTGAGAATGAGTTTAGATAAGAAGAAACTTTAGTACCTGACAGTATTATTAATGATAGAACTATAATTATATCTATAAATAATTGACCTGAAAGACTAAATTAATGACGTGTTCCTGATCCGGAGAAGTTGGAAAATACTAATACATACTTCCGATGTTTCTAAATAAAGAAACCAATTCAATAAAAGACAATATTTGTTCCCAAAAGTCATTCTTAAGAGGTGCGAAATACACAACTGTTCTCATGATACACATGCTATTAATACCTGTATAGTTGAACAATTATCGCCTTTACGATCATTTAACATAAGTATATTGACAATGAGCTTTTGTTTACCGTGAAAAGTGAAATCATTGCGTTCCGTTCTTCCGATTACGCAATGCTATAATATTATTACGTTTTTTGCATCATAACTTGAACTCATCGGTTATTATTTTGTATTGGTGACTTGTCGTTTTATGATAGGTTTGTACTTCCTCATGTGTATGATGACGTGACCTTTAGAAGGGTGTACGTGGGCTCAATTTGGGATAATGTATAGTTGCAGTATGCAAAGGTTAGAGGCGGTTTACGTGTCGAGTTGTGTGGTTGTGTATGTTGAGTGAGTATGGATGACATTTTCTTATAACAGAGAATATGGTTACATCCATAGATTGTTATATACCTAGTTACTATGTACTTACCTACTTTTTAATTGGCTTTAAAAGTGAATGATTAATGGGTGGTGGTATTGTTTGAATTATCAGTCAGCATATGCATGTAAAGTGTATGACTTTATTTCGACATTTGAAAATAAATTATTAAAAATACTTATCCATCATAATAATTTTATGTGCAATATGTTTTTCTAAACTAATTTTATATGAAAACAGAAAGCTTTTTTATCTTAGTGAGTTAAAAAAATTCTTACTAAGGGCTCTGCAATAGAGTGGTCACTGGTCAGAGTCAATAATAACATAACATTCATGTAAGTAAAAAAAATAAATAAAAAGAAGTTGACTTTTTTGCCAACACCTAATTTACAAAACAAATAGATTTTATGCATGCTCTAGAATCTTATATTTTTTATTTATATTAATAAAAACTATATCTTCTGTATATTATTAATAAAAGTGATACCACGAATCGAAATTTGTATAACATCTTACAAACTTCCTTATATGGAGTCTCATTTTGTTCGTATTTTATACGTCTATAGTAAATTGCTGCAACTTTCAAATATGCTATTCATTTGGTTAGTGCTACCAAATATATCAAAATAAATACCTTATTATTTAACACATGATTTAGCTCTTAGCTCTTTGTAAGACTGATTAGAAAATCCATTTTGGATACCTTAGGAGCGATTTTATAAATACTGTAGTGGTAAGTAACTGCAAAATAAGTTTATTTTTAATTATAATATACTTATACAGTTTCATAGAATACATCCATGTGTTTTTCGCAATGGAATCAAAACCTACAGGGTAAACACAGTATTTAAACTTGGTAAAAAGCATCGTCTTATAGCACAGATAAAGGAAAAATGGCTAAAAGCATAAATTTATAAAAGTTACAACATAATAAACAATAGATTTGTTTATTAGGTTGTTGTCCTCAGTGCGCGATTCCGACTCACACTTGGCCTGTTCTTTATATATTTGAAGCACTTATCTTCAGAATCTTTTAAAGTTGTTACAATAAAGAACGCGAATTTCCTCAATAGTTAACGGTAGGTACGTAAATTGCATTGTACTTGTAATTCGTCTTTATTTAGTTTTGTATGTTAATTTGCACATTTACCTAGTTTAAATTCAGCGTGTTACGTTTTCTGTACGAAAAAGTAGTCAAATGTATGACGAGTGGTCAGTGACTTGGAAAATATAGAGCACTTTTATGGCTTAGAAATTCACTTTGTATTTAATTAAAAATTATAAATTGTAAATACATTTGTGAGAGTGGAAAGAGGCGCTTATTTGGCTCGGTGATTTTTTTAATATTCGTTTTATAGCTCGAATAGAAACTTGAGAAATGTATTTCTTTTCGTTAGCCGTGTATAGAGAGTTCATAAGTAATATAATAATTGGAAATCTTATTGACGCGTTCTTATTTTGATAGATATTGAAAAAGATATTCAGGTGGTAGATAGGATTGTGGTAGATATTCAGGTGGTAGATATGATTCCTCTTTGTTTAGAAAACAATCTACATATTTTGCATTCTTTACACTATTTTCATAAATGGAGGTTTGTGGGCTTCATTCTTAATGGTTTTTATTCAATGATTCCTTATATAATTTCTATATAAGAAAAGTATGTTTGATGGATTTTAAATTTTATATTGATAATAATAGGAAATTAGGACCTCAAATATAATTTTAGACTAATTCATTGGTCTGACTAATTACTTCTTATTATTATAAACAAACTGAGAAAGCGTAATTATTGTCAACAAATTCAATTCCAAAAACGACAAATAAAATAGAAAATTAATTAAAAACACGAAGTTGCAGTCAGTATTTCATTTTAGCATCTACAATATAAACATGTAATTTTTCATTTACAGCGTATTCTTTTAAAAAATAAATCAAATACTCACCAAATATATATGTAGCGACGTGTGCAAGTATCCAATATAATATATAAAAGTGTCAGAAGCACATGTTTTCATATGTTTTCACTATATGAAAACGAGAGTGTACCGGAGCACGTATGTCGGCGCGCGCGCATCTGTGCACTGCGCGTGCGTGACTCTGGCACATCATTCCTCCTACTCTTGGCTAACGCCTACAGTTTCTATCGTTGCTTTTATGGACTAAAAGATAAGATACAGGTGGACTGTTGAGTGTAATGAACAGGACTTGATGCTTGCGTGTTTCAGGTTGATGATGGTGGATGAAATGTTTTTTCGTTGATTACATGGTTTTTTGTTTGATTTAGATATACCCAGTATAATTGTTGCCTGTAAAGGAACCTTTACTTTTATGTAACAAGTTATACATATTATTTTTGTATTTTGCTATGGGTTTAAGGAACATGCAACCTCATAGACTTTAAAATGATGCGCGATTACTATGCTATACTTACCTACCTTATAACTATTCAGTATTCTGTGCCTAAAGCCAGTTGCAATAGTAGCCACTGCCTAATTTTATTCGATTCTTACTCGTCAAAGGAAATTAACACGAATTTTCCTAATTTCTTACAATCTTAACTTCAATTTGCAAAGGATTTATGACAGTATACTTTCAACATTTATTTATTCATAGGTTTACAATCGCTTATTCATAAAATAATAAATTATAGTTTACTCGGCCAGTGTTATTTCCTCCTAACCTCTCTTCAGGATGTACAGAAAGCACTTCATATTATACCGATATCGATCGAGTGCAGTTACGGACGTTACAAGATTTGCATCTCAGATGTAATTATTGCGTGAAATGTGTCTATCTTTTGCATTTGCCTTGTATTATATTGAAGTGTATGTTGTAGGAAAAATGTGTACACTTTACGTTGTTGATAGACTTTTTTTTATTGTTTTATGAGTACGTAATATGTTTTAATATTTTGTTACGAGTTGAAGGACTAAAAATAATTTGGGAAGAATTAACTTCAATAATTTCCCCAAAGCATTCTCTACATTGTGGTTTAATTAGGCGTCGTATAATATTTAATTGGATTTGAGAACTTCTCATTTTGTATTAATTTTTTTATAGCTAGAGAAGATACGAATACACTGATCATATTGAAGAGGAAATTCTCGTGTGTCAAACCAAAATTTATTTCCCTTATTTACTAGGAGAAAACCGCGCTCCAATGTCTATACATATCCTATTAAGTCACTTAATACGAATTTGATTCTTAACTCTACTACATAAAAGGTATATTTGTATGCACAGTGTTTTATAGCTTTGGTTACACCATGTTTAGTGGCGTGCAAAATATATGGCTTCCTCTATTGATTTACCATCATAACTGTCTCTTAGGTAACAGGAAAATGTTAGCAATGTGCGTATATCATGATATTATGGTTTCAATGATTTAATCTAATTTAGAGCGGTATTGCTTATGATGGGAAGTCTAAGATGTATGAATAAAAATCTTCAGTTGCTGTATTTTTCGACTTGGAAAGTTTCTGTCAGAAAAGAAGATATGATTTGCAAGTTGCAATATATCTACCTAGTTGTATTTTAGTGTGCTCGAAATGTATTTGAGTAACGATTTTAATATTTCGTTTTATGGCGTTTAAATGCTCGATATATGAGAAATTTTTAAAGAATGGAACATTAGGCGGGATCTTTTTTTCCATTATTTAAACATTTCTTATTTATAGTGTCGACTGTTATAAAATAGAAACGGAGTCGATATAGATTTAAACGTAGGTAGGTAAAACGATAGGTAGGAAATAAAATGCCCCAAGCAATTTTTCTCTAGTAAATTACGTAGATCACATTAAATAAAACATATATAACATCGAATGATATGGTCATAAGATTAATATTTAATAGTACCGTAATAAGACAGTGCGTTTATGCGCAGGCGCAGATTTAGATCCGAGAGAAAGTAAAATTGTTCTACCGCATTTACAGAAATTCAGTATTTTATATTTTGCAGTTTCAATGTTATTAATTATTGAATACTTCGTCTTTCTAAATTTTGCAATTTGAAATTGAAATACAGTATCGTTATTAGTGTTCGTATGGATATCGTTACAGGTATGTTATTATCAAGCAGTTTGTCCGTCTGTCTGTCCATGTCTATGCTGAGATCTTTAAAACCACGCAACGGATTGTGATACGGTTTTAAGTTGGAGGAAGGTTTTATTATATAATTTGTTAAGTTATAGATTACACAGACAAAGCCGCGGGCGGAAAGCTAGTAAATTATAATTGTGTATGTATTAATAATAATTACTGTATATAATTCGTCCATCAAATGAGTTAAGTAATTTCAAATAACGACTTCGTTTAATATAATTTCTATCTTGTGTAGTTTATGGAAGAAGTAAATATTATTTCCACTAAGATGAAAACTCATAGTCGTGTTTTATTGATAACGCAGTATTGTTAAATAACAATTATTGTTGAAAAGAAATAACATTATCGAAATACTGCAGTTCTATTGTTATTTTATAATGTTTTTCAATTAATTGTTAACTTTATAGACTTTGTCTTCTGCCATCCTAATGTCTTTAATATAGGTAAATATTAAAGACAAAAGAAAGTGCAATAATTATTTACCCTTCTTTTGAATGAGAATCAAAAGCGACCAACGTAAGTCGTGTAGAAATATTAGAAATAATGAATTCGGTAAAATTGCGCACAAAAAATCTGGTTTGGGGACTTTGCAACTACATATTACGTGAAAAGCGGTTACTAGTTGCAGGATTTTTCTAGTATTACGTTCGCGTAACACTTATGTTTTTTATTTATATGATAGTGGATTAATATGACAAAAGTTTAATAAACAACTATGTGAAATAGCGGAACGGATTAGTGACCGTCTTTCTAAGTTTCTAGATTTAAGTATTTTCACTTTAGCATTTAATTTTCTCAGTTTTGCGGTTGTGTAGCATTGCATTCAATTAATTTTATTTAAGTAACTTATATAGATACGATCACATACGATCCCTGCTTCGTACGTTGGAGTATAGTCCAGTAAATATTTAAAACAAACAAACTCAAGAATTTTAAAGGCTAATTAATTAAATTAAATTACCACCACCGCTGCTAAGCTCAGCTCAGCTGCATATGCAGTGAGA
>CAJQZM010028120.1:0-19459 GCA_907164665.1 Colias nastes | reverse complement strand
AAAAGTTGAAAAACGTCATCACTACAGAGCATATCCCGGTAGAAAAAACTATTAAAAAACGACTAATAGAACGCTTTCACGATGATATTATCATTTCAACTAAATATTTGGTGTAGGCAACAATGTAGGTAATTGTAATATATTTAAATAAACAGATTTGGTACTAATAATTTTTTTTTCTTTTCATTAGTCGTAATTAATTTTACTTTATTTTTTTAAATGTACTCAATAGAGTACGTTTAATTTATAATTAAACCGGCCGAGAAATTCCATTGTACATAGCAGTTGTGGCTCGGCTCTCCCCTCCACGTTTTTCTATCTGTTCGAGATCCCTACTGCTATTTTTATACACAGGTATCTTTGAAAAATATTCCTATAATATGTCTACTCGAATAAAAAAAAAAGAAATACTGTTTAAAGTGAAAATATATGGTCAAATATTAATTTTTCATAACATTTTTTTTAAACAACGAAACAATGGAGTGCACAAAAAAAATTTGGGTAAACATTGCAATTTATAGTTTAAAAAACAATATCCCACATCGATCATATTAATTCATTCACTATAACTCTAATCCGAGGTTATACGGTTTTGAATGCTCCAGGCACCCTGTTAAGCAGTTATTTCCTCTTGAGTATTAAACAAAATAACAGGTCTCTGTCAAATTGTTAGGTATCGGATAGCTTGCGCGTCGCGTGTTGATACGATCGTCTGTCATTACTTTTGGAATTGGGACACGCTCGTTACGACCAACAAAACGTTGAAAAATAGAATTACTTTACCGACAGCCGCAAATACAAAGGGAATCTTTTAATAACATTTGGATCTGCGTATTTTGGTTCATAGAAACAGTTGTAAAGCTGTCAAAGCATATTATTGGAACATTTCGAGAGACTTTCTAGTTATATTATTGAGTTAACGGACTGAACGAAGATTAATAATTAATCATAAAATAACTTACGTCGATGACAAATATCTCTCATTAGTGTAACAATCGCCAGCGTTCGGGTGACGTGACATCTAGTAGAAATCCCTGTGATGGCTAGCTCAAACATTTGTCATTGGAAACACTCATTAGTTGGAGTTGACGTTAACTTGACGCCCACTCTCGCCTCAGTAAGCTTTAATAATTATAAGAACCGGCAAACCCCGATTATTAATTACTGCTATTGACAAAACGTTCTGTCGCTTGGAATCCGCGGTGCGTTTGAAGTTAATTTTATTGATTTAACTAAGTTATGATTGAGTTGCTTTGACGGCTTTGCGTTTGTGCGCGACTTCTGAGTACGTATAATATATGACACTGCTAGTAAAATATTACTATTTGCTGATCCGCTAAATTGGTTAGTGGAGTCATTAAAATGTTACGATTGCTTTAATGTTAGGGAGTAGTTCGGTTAATATAAGAACGTAATAAAATCTACGTTAATGTCAACGCATTACGATTATTGACTGCGGTAATTTTATTGAACAACTAGCTACATATTTTGCAACTATGAATTGCAAATTTACTCCGAGAGGAAACACATGTATGATGTTTATTGGGTAAAAGATGTAAATAATGATTTAAAAAATATTTATTTCTATTAAGTACTTTCGTTTGTATGTTTAATAAGATACATTTCAAAAATTTTGATTGAAATATTAATGCGATTATAAGAGTCTGAACATTTATATTAGGCATTCAGCGTTTTACAAAGAAAATTATGTAGACAGTTCGTCAACAAATACTCCCGATGCCGGCAGCTTAACTCTTAGCGACCACAGAAGCAATTCAAGCAAGCTTATTAATTATGATTAATGATGCGTCTCCAGTTTAAAAATAAAGGAATAATACTATCTTCATTGTTAAATTTAATACATACCATAAAACAGTCGGGGCCTTGCAAACACGATGACTCCCCACCGGGTCGAGGCGCCGCAAACTGCGAACAAAACATTCAGTCGGGTTAATTATCTTTTTATATGCATTTTATTTAGGGTTATGTGTTAAAATAAATCCAGTGAAACGGCCAAATCATAAACGTAAAATAAATTAACGTTAAATTGAATCTCCAGGTAAAACCATGTTGTAATTGTAAATTAGTTTGATGGATTCAATCTTACTCGTTGCTTTGGTACAAAATTAAAGCAATTACAATAAGATTAACAAATAAACAAAGAAAAAGGTAATTTTAACTTTTATTTGAGAAGGTGTATGTATTAAAAATATGGCAGCATCTATGCAATATGGCCTATTACTGTTATTGCATATATATGCTGCCAGGACATTTCCATACCAACATAAAATTAAAACGCATAACATTTTGAATAAGGAATAAAGTGTGCTTGTCGTGAATCATTCTTCACTTTCCCTTAGCCTCGACTCGTAGTTATGATAATTACATATAATTTAAAGGCAAACATAACAATATTCAAGCCATAATTATTGTCATAGTTCAAATACGTCATGTAGAAAATTATTTAGTAATTGATACAAATGTTTTGCAAACAATAGAAACGCAGCGCATTCACAGTTACAAGTAACTTGACATTTATTGATGCATATTTATTGACAGATATTGATATTTAACTTACATACCATTAAAACGAGATTTATCATTGAAATGTGCATTATACAGTATAATTATCATAAAATGCCGGAACGATATGGATTTCTGAAATGTAAATGCACGTGGCTTACATATATTTATCAAACAAAAATAAAATTATTTACATGAATCTCCACGTTCAATGGAGGATATAATTTATATTTAAAATGAAATACAGGAGATAATATATTGAGCACAATGAATCACATTTCTTCAGGTCTTCTTTCTTTTCTTTTTCAGCCCGGTTTAACCCAAAGTTGGGTATAGGCCTCTTCATGTGCACGCCATTCCTTTCTGTTCGTTGCCGCTCGCATCCACTTCCTTCCCAAGATCTTCACTATGTCGTCAGCCCATCTAGTAGGCTGACGGCCAACTTTTCTTTGTCCGGTCCAAGGACGCCATTCTAGGATTTTGTTGGTCCACCTGTTGTCACTTAATCTGCAGATATGTCCCGCCCACCTCCATTTCTGCCGAGACACTTTGAGTGCTATGTCTATAACTCCAGTTTTCTTCCTTATTGTCGTATTTGGAACTCTGTCTATCAATGAAATCCCGAGAATAGCGCGTTCCATCGACCTTTGCGCTACTTGGAGTTTATTCACTAGGTGTTTGGTTAGTGTCCAGGTTTCAGAGGCGTACGTCATTACTGGAAGAATACATTGCTCAAACGTTCGCCTCTTCAGGAAGGTTGGTATTTGTTTGTCTTTGAATACATCTGATAGTTTGCCAAACGCTGCCCAGCCAAGTTGAATGCGGCGGTCTACTTCCCTCGTTTGTGCATTCCTATCCAGCGTAACCATTTGACCTAAATAAACATACTCTTCTACTCTGTCGATGTTCTGACCATGTATTGTGATCGCAGGTGTAATGTTTTTGCTGTTACACATAAATTTAGTTTTGAGCATGTTCATTCTTAATCCAATAGCTAGTGAGGCATCATGTAGTTCTTCGAGCATAACTTTTATATCGTCCGGGGTTTTAGCAAACAGAACGAGGTCGTCAGCAAATCTCAAATGCGACAACATTGACCCGTTGATGCTAACGCCTTTTTCAGACCACTCCAACAGTTTAAAAACGTCTTCTAGAGCAGCTGTAAATAGCTTGGGAGAAATTGTATCGCCTTGTCTTACACCGCGACCAACTGGTATTCGGCGAGATACTTCGTGCAGCTTTACTTGGAGGGTTGCACCTTTATAAATCTCCTTGAGAACTTCCACATATCTTGTGTCTACCATGCATCTTTGTAGTGAATGAAACACAGCCCAGTGTTCTATAGTGTCGAACGCTTTTTCATAATCTACGAAAGCAACACATAGATCCTGATTGTACTCCACACACTTTTCAATCAACTGCCGCACTACAAATATGTGGTCGATAGTGGAGAAACCACGACGGAAACCTGCCTGTTCTATTGGCTGTGCAGTATCAAGTTTGTTGGCTAGACGGTTCGTCAGAACTTTAGTAAATAGCTTGTAGGTATGGAGCAATATGGATATTGGCCTATAATTATTGAGTTGGGTTTTTTCCCCTTTCTTATATATAAGCGTAACCAATGCGTTTTTCCAAGGTTTCGGTGTAATACCTTCCATTAAAACCTGATTGAAAAGCCTTTGAAGTTCTAGCAAAGCCGTTTTGCCTCCTAACTTTAAAAGTTCCACAGGTACACCATCTTCACCTGGAGCCTTTTCACTTTTCATACTTTTAAGCGCCGATTTAATCTCATACAAGCTTATGTCTGGTAGATCTTCTGTAAAGTGACGTATCAGTTTAGCGCGTGGGCATTGAAGCTTCAGTGGCTCCACTATTCTGGAGGTGTACAGTTTTTCGTAGAATTGTTCTACCACATGCATAATTTCATCGAGGTCGTTTGTTTCTCTTCCGTTAGCATCTTTGATTCTGTGTATTTGTTTATTACCCTCTACCAATTTCTTCCGAAAAACCTTTGGGCCTCTATACTTTTCAATAGTATTGACAATAGTTTTGTATCGATGCTGCCTTACATCACGCCTTACCGCTTGCTTTGCTTGCTTATTAATATCAGAAAGCACTACATTACTTGCTTCCGGTTTGCTATGAAGAGCACGTCTCGTTTCGAGCAGAACTTTTGTTCGGTCCGACAAAATAGTTTTATTTTGACGTGTTTTCTTGCCAAATTCCTCGGCTGCCTTTCTTATGCTCTGCGTGAGTCGTTCATCCACAGCATCCACAGTAGCAGGTATTTGGCTTGTGGTCAGAAGCTCATTGATGCGTTGCTCGTAATGATCTTTCTTAACTTCAATAGCTGCATAATCCAGTTTGGCGTTATGTTTCCGAATTAACCTCATTCGTTCTGTTTTGGCGTTTATTCTGAACGTTGCACGTGCTATCCTATGGTCGCTTCCGATGTTTATACAATTTAAGACACTAACGTCACTAACAACTTGTTTCTTATTGCTCAGTATGTAGTCGATTTGGTTTTTCGTTGAACCATTTGGGCTTCTCCAGGTCCACTTGCGTTGGTCTTTCTTTTGGTAAAAGGTGTTCATAGCATAGAGATTGTGTTTTGCTAAAAAGTTGACAAGAATCTGGCCTCTCTCATTTCTTGTGCCTAACCCGTGTGTTCCTATATATTCTTCATTAGTACCAGGGAATCTTTGGCCAATTTTCGCATTAAAATCCCCAATTACAGTGGTATAAAAGCATGGATTTTCGTTAAGGGCTCGCTTAACATCGGCATAGAAGTTATTTAATTCATCTTCACTGCTTGCGCTAGTAGGAGCATATACCTGAACCACTTTCATCGTTAACCGGTTGTTTATATTAAAGGTAGCATACAGCACTCTTTGGGAAATTCCAACGACAGTTTTCAGCCTATCTGCAAACTTTTTATGTACGAGAAGACCAACTCCTCCTTCGGATGTGTTGTCCTGTCCTTTATAGAACATTATGTGTCCTGATGGTAACTTTGTCAGTTCCTCTCCTTTCATTCTTGTCTCACATAATCCTAGAATGTGCCATTTGATTTTATCCAAGATAGTCGTCTCAAGGTCAATGAACCTGTCGTTTGTACGCAAGGTGCGTACGTTGTAAGTAGCTATATAAATCGTCTGTTGACAGCCGGATCTTACCCAGGGATTCTTAGCACCCTCTGCCCTGTAGGTTTTCTGACCGCTGTCGTAGCCAGGCCTGACAGGTCTACATACTACTAATATAATGAATAAATCGCGTTTAAAATCCGTTAAAAAGTCCTTAATTTCTAAATATTCTAATACTATTTCGTTCTTAAATAAAAGTTCAAACCGACTTTGGTCATGCTCTTGTATGTATTCTGTTATCGATCTTTCATGCTGCTTGATTCGTATTACATAATATTATAGGTACGCGAATAATGAAAATTTGGTTCAATGAAAAAACGCCTGCCTAAAATATAATATTTCAATTTCATAAACATTTCGGCTACAATTTCTCTATTAAGTAAAAGCGTCGAGAAGGCAATGCACTCATACAAGTATATGATACAGTTTATCCTTACATTCTAACCGCAAAGTGCCACGACTAGCCTTTAAGTCCGTCTTGCGGTTTTATCTTTGAGAAGATGAACTTTATACAACTCACATAAAATAAGAACCCTCGAGTTCCAGTGTTTCAAACTGACGAGTATCTTACGTACAAACAATACTCCATTTCAGTTGTTTTAAACGTACGTAAACTTCTAACATAGACCTCAATAGAAATACGAAATCGCTTTCAACGTTTTAATAAAACATGACATTTTAATGAATGGAAAATTTCTAAACAACCATGCTCACAATCAGGGTACTGTTAATAAAAGTTGCTATAGCCATCGCGTCAAGTATTGAAATTGTTTACAAAAAGTCTATTGACTCCGTAATGACTATTCAATACCAACAAATACAAAAACATAATGAACTTTCGAATTCTTAATTAGTATCGCACTTATATTTAAACTATATAAAAATGAACGTTTAATTATTCTCAGAACGAATACATTACTCGTTATCTAAGTCGAGAGGGTTTAATATGAGAAAAAATTCAGTAATGTATTTGATAACAGAAAGGCATCTGCCTACCGTCGTCGTTTTAATTGCTTGATAGGCGGTGGGGACAAAATGGGATACAGTGGCATCCATCTTGTCAAAACCATCAACGTGATGGAGAGTTTTATAAATGCTTTTAAGAAAGGTCACGATGACTCGGACCGTTTACATTTTTTTCTAACAAATCGTTCAGAAGTCAACGTGAGTTTTGAATTTAGAATAATTAAAGTAAGCGTAATATTAGGTATTCATCTCTAATTGGAAAATAATAAAATAATATCATCAGTGTATAAAACTATCATTGTAGAGTCTAGACTCTAGGTACAATCACAACTCTCTGCAATTGCATACTAATGCATATAATAAATCTGTCTATATGAAAGTACTGTAATGTAGGAAAAAATTCCTCTTGTAGGTCACTATCATTGCAGCTAATGACGCTAATGTCTACCAGTGGCCATCAAACGAGTCTGTCCGTTATTAGATGTAATCAAAGTAATTTTTCACACAATTTATTTTTTTCGAGCACGATACTACGCGACCGATGTGTTATTTCACGTCAACTAATGATAACAAAAAATGTACGAGAGCGCTCATGCTATTTATAAAGAAAATTACATTACCTTTTTTTAGCGTGGAGTGGCAAGCAAACAGGTCATTGTGATGTGTAAATATAATTCAAGAACATTAAAGATGCGAGCGTAATGATAACACATGACAAGAAATACGTATTTCTGAAATCTCGAATGCCTTTTTTTGCATTTTTACTTTCTGATTTTCGACGCGATTAAAATTATCTTTGTTACGGAACAGATCTCATTAAGAAACAATAAACAATTTCACTTTAATAATATCGTTTGACATTTGCTTTGCCATCAAAAATGCGGCATAGAGATAAGCGATCGACTTCCGCCTTTCCAAATACTCGAACTGAGAACTTTTAACCAATTCAATTATTACCAGTATTGTATCGCACGACTCGAACAGTTCAAAATATGAAAGTTAAACAAAACAAAAGTGATGAATACACTTCGCACAGCAAAGGGAAGTAAGTGAATAATGAATGACGGTGATCGAAATCAGTGTGGTGTGGCCGAATGGTATATTTATGTTAGATGCCGACTCAGATTACCTTTGTTCATCAAACATTTATTGAGTATTATTTAATTAATCTTCTATGTTTGACTTGGCAGACGACGCTCGAGAAAAATGGTTTAAACATTTCAACCGCTCTTGAATTATGTAATATTCATTTAAGTTTTAGATTGCTTTAGGGATCTTAGCTGCGCCCGTCAAAGTTAATATTCTAAGTCATCTATTAACGTCGTTAAAGGAACAAAATGTATACGGTACATTTTTAAATGGTTCAGGATAAGGCAACACTTAAAATTTGAAAGCCATTAAATATAATCGTTTATAGAGACCCGGGGCTGTACTCGGAGAATTAATCGATCGATGGGCACACACGGCCGTTTACAATCAATCTATCAACGTTTATGTAACGCGTAACTACCGATGATCTTCATTTATCATTTCGTTTTGTGGGTAGCTAGCGCTCTTGGGGGTCAACGAGGCCCGAATGCCTCACAGAACGTGCTAAGCAAAAGTTCAAATAGTTCCTACATACTGATGCGTAAAAGTAATTTATGCCGAACAAGATATGGCATGTCGCCAATGAAATCTTTTTGCCTTGAATAGTTTCGCGATGGAACTTATCTAGCTTAATAAAATAAACAATAGTATATCTTGTGCGGAGATATGGGTGGGAACGTTAAACGTATAACAGCCTCGAGTGAGCAAAAACATCATGAATTATGATTTCGCATAAAGATAAAATACAATCTAAGCTAGCGCGCCAAATGGCGAAGAAAAAATGTAATTTTCTCGTGATACACCGACCGCGATGCTACCTCGAAACAAGGTTCTCATTCGTTTGATATAGAAGGGCAGGAACCTTTGTACAAATAATGATACCGACGATGTATCTAATTCAAATTATCATTTTATAATTTAAATGTTAATTCGAATGTGATTGTTTGGTTTCCATTCCGTTGTTTATCTATGTAAATCGAGCTAGTATAATTTCGAAGATTGTGTAACATCGCTTCAAATGATAAGATGTGGAATTATAATAATATCCTGCACTTTAATTGTTCAAATTTGATTGATTGTTGGTTAACATTGTGTAGCGTAAATTAAATTCCAGCAGAATATACGAGTATTTCTAAAATAGAAAGTATTTTATAGGAACAAGGTATGTATTAAGTAACTGAAAGGAAAGGTCGTTTGTATGAACTCTAACAGGATTTGGATCCCCATATACTAGTATTAACGTCTTACAAACTTCGCAATAAGACAGTTATGTGAAAATATATATGAAATTTTCAGTACCAAGAGAATCTTTCTTTACTTGCCTATAAATTTGAGTATTTTACATAAATTTATACTAAAGATGTACGTTTTAAAATGGTACCAAAATTACCTAGATGTAGGTAAAGCATGTAGTACTAGGTACATGATAATATAGAATTGTAAGTATTGTATAAAATATGTCACATACCTCCTAAGCTATAATTGTGTTCCTGCCAAAATCTTTTACAAACAATTGAAACGTAAAGTATCTACAAATCCGTTCCAATTTTTCAACGACTAAAAGTGTTCAATATAATAGACTTAACTGATTTGAGAAATCCCTTGTAAAGTGTACTTAATGTGTCCTATACCGAGCGTACGCCACTTGTTATTTTATTTGATCTAAAGGTAAACTCTATTACCGAGAGCGTTTTTACAAGTAGAAATTGAATTACTGGTCCAAACCGTGTTCTTACTCGAAACTAGGTTATTGGATATCGAGTCGCTAAAATAAAGCGATAAATCGTATTCGGATACGTATTTACTATTTGAAGTACCTAACTGGGAGTTTATTTGACTCAATTTTATATAGAATATATTTTACAAAGTATATTTTTAACGCAACGTTTTATGTTATATTAAGTAGGTTTTTATCATAACTTGCCTACTACATAGTCTTAACGACTACTCTTGAAGAAATTATCACAATAATTTTCCGATAAACCTCGTCCTTAGATATTACTAAAACCATAAAAAGCGGTTTATTCTGTGCAGTCGTTCGCAAGATGATCTTTCATACATGCGGCACTTGATTTTTATTTTTATCAGAGAAACCTCAGAGAATATGACCGATTAATGAAATATACGTCCCCGTTAGCAATAAAAGATGACATCGACATCATTAGTCCCCGGCATGATATGAATTTTTCATAAAATATGAACTGGTACCCGCTCGCAGTACGCAGGCCAATCGTATCGACATGGATTTCTTTTCCCCTACTTTTTACACTCCAGACCCTTACAATTTTATCACGCGAACACGGCTATAAAATGTCATTCGATATCGTAGACGTGTGTAGGAATTCATTAGTGTATCGCAACAAAGCGACGAACAATGATAGTATCGAACAAAACTTGGATAGTATTTATATGTCTCTTAATAACGATCATAATGGCGTTTATCAGTCCTGAATTATACACATCCTGCCAATTTGCTTCAATACATTATAGCGCCATTAAGTTTTTATCGCCGAAGCCGTTTTGACCGACCGTATGTAATTACAATCCCGATAGACCTTTAACTATCTTAAATTCTTCGGTCCAAAAACCACTTTTATTATAAAAGGATAATAGATGTGTTTCAGGTACGCATTACATGATTGGCACCTTTGTGCCCATAAATTTACCTGCTATATTACTATTCATTAGGCAATTACGTATTCTAATAAAATCGGTATTTAGTAATCTGTGTATAAATAACGAATACATTATTATTTCTAACCCACATTTAGGTTGTTCGCGCGGAGGAAATCGGAAATTCTCTGCCCACTACGGGTGCGAAAGTGTTAAGCGTTTAAATCAGGCTGAAACTGCGACGCCATAAATGGGCACAAACACGTACCAAATTTGATCATACAGCGAATAAATTAAATACGAACACAATCAAGGATTAAATTACTGCTTCATTCAGCATCCCACACAATTGCGCGTCGCGACACATACGCGACACTTTGCCGCAACCGCCGCGGCCGGGCTCTATGTACGTAGGTGCCTTAACATATAATATTGTAGCACATTGTGTGACTCTGCGACCGCATATAAATGCGCTGAGAGCAAATAAAACGGTGCTATAATTTCAAATCATACGGACAGAGAATGGGTGTGGACGGCGCTCTTATTGTGTGGAAATGATGTAACCACTATTAAAAGTGTGGGCCGTATCCCCTTGAATATTTCTTGCAACGAAGACGTAGGGTCATATCGGCATTTTATATCTGCTGGAGACAATAGCATACATTTCCAATAAGAAAACCCGCTTCAAAAACTAAGTGGTCGAGTTGAATTTCTAACTTCCAATTCATAATGTTATTCCATAAACAAATACCGCCTACGCACTTTATTATTCGAATAATATGTATATTAGATCATCCAAGAAGCTTATATCTTATACACTGGAGATTTCGGTATGAACATTTGACGTGTAACAAGAAAATTGTTGTGTTTTATCACTTTCACACCTAACTTGGTATTGCCACTGTTAATACGAAGTTTTCCCAAGGCTACTATGTATGCTGTAATATTCTGTGCAAAAGGTTAGTTTTTGTACATGAGTTTGTTGATAAATTGCCAACAACGTCATTCAGAAGCATTGTTGGATGAGACAATTATTATTTATGCTAAATAAAATAATTATCTGAACCAATTATTAAAAAGCGATACTCCCTGATTATGGGTAGTCACCATAATAAAATTGTAGCAACTCTCACTTTGACAATATGGCATAAGTGTCAAAAAAATTGCGTCGCTTCGAATATTTAAGTTAATATTGTTGCGTATTTAATAAATATTTTCCGAATATAAATAATGTATTGCATTGTGAAAAATTGCAGAAGTTTTTGGACACCAAATTCTGGCATAAAATTTCACAGGCAAGTGTATATTTACGCTATTTACAATATTCCTCAATACTCATGCATTTACCTGTTTAGAATCATTTTCATGGCAAAAATCGTCAATTTTATCATCATTTTAGTAATCAATCATGCTAAATATCTTCTATCTATCTTCTTTTCCTAATAATTTCATCATTTTTCAATAAACCAATTTAACAAGTAAGATAACCATGATGACGAGTTTTTACGGATAGCGAAGAGAAAATATTGTAATAGTTAACAAAATTATGATGAACATTTAGAACACCATTTCAAAGATTTTTATACTAGTAATGAAACAACGCACGACATCGATATTGCACTCACATGTGGTTTTATGTTTGTTCTTCTTTAACATAGAAATTAATAGTTTTTTTAACTTACCAAATTTTTTTTGTTTTACTGATTTCAGCTTTCCAAAAATGAAATAAAAAGAAATAAATGGCTGTCCATAGTGCCTATCAAGGGTAAAATTTATCAACATGCCAGAATATGCAGTTTGCATTTTAAGCCTGAGGATTACGGTCCAGAAAAAAAATACCTTTTGAAAAGTGCTATACCTTTTTATTTACCACATTCTTGTTACTGCGTCTCAACTGTGGATAAAGTAATTTTAATTATATTATAATTAACCACCATGAAACCATTAGTAACCGTAAGTACAGCTCCTGAAAGACATACGAATTTCTGAGAACTGTAATATCGTTACCACACATCAACACTAGCGATGCAACTCTCCCTTTGGAATATTGAAAAGTTTTAGACTGAAGCTTGAGTAACCAAAACGATGTTTTAATGTATGTAGCACTCATTTTAATTAAAAAATCGTAGTATGAGATCAAAAGTTATCAAGCGTTATTTAAAACTATCATTCTCTACCAATTAAAATGGTATGTACCTATAAAGATGATAATTATTCATGTAAGTTGACCAGTAATATTATAATATAAATACTGTTAAAAATATATGTCGTTATTATTTATAGACCATGATTTTTAGTTTTTTTTATTTCGAAAAATCCTGAATATACAAACCAGTGTGGTCACCCACAGAAAGAGACAAAAAACAACACTGACGTCATTCAAGGTTATATTTTCTTGTGACAAGTTAATGGTCATAGTGCAATCTCCAGTGTATTAGATATAAGCTTCTTGATTAGATCCAATAATGTCCCCGAAATATGACAATATCTCTTAAAACACACAATCAAAAGGCTGTATTCGACATATTTTTATAGGTGACATGCTGTCACACAAGACACGGTCTATAAATTAATGTAGTTTATAAAACAAACGGTCACCTTTAAAACACATTGGTATAATAAAAGAATATTTATTAGAATTATTCATTATCTAATTTATAACCAGTAACTTGTGATCGAGCTCAAAAAAGGCAGGAATATTAAAACAAAAGCGATAACGATTTCATTGCAATTTATATTCAGAGCACTTTCATAGATAAAGAGAATTATTCAGTTCCAAATTATTAAATCCTTTCATGGCTGCCTCGATCCGAGTATATTTCTATAAAATCCCAGTCACAAATCTGTTACTTTTACGAGAGAGACTAGCAAAGGATTACGAGAAACTATTATGTTCCGGTTAAATTCCAAGAATATTCCCAATGTTAAAACTTCTTTTGTTGATAAAAATCTAGCAAATGTTGCAGACGCAGGTTATTAAAATATCTTTTTCGTATTTTGTGTTATTATTTTTCTTCTAATACCTAAATGCTTACAATGTTAATATAATATAATAAACTAAAACTAATAATGTTAAACTTCCTAACAATAGAAAATATAAATATGTAGATAAAACTCTATTTACTGACGGACTTTAAAATAATGAACAGTCATTTGTATTAAACAAAGTTTTATAATCGTTTACACTAAACTTTTAAAATTAGAATAAAATCATTTCAAACCAAAAACTTTTCGATCTAAATCACCGAAAATACGGCGTAGTGACGCCGAAGGACAGTTTAACCCTCGCTACGGATTATTTAAATCCCCGTCTCTGTTGTACTTATGCATAATTGATATTTTTGTCTCACTCTAGGCGTCAGTTTTTGTAAGTCTCACAAGTGCCACGGAGCATGCGACAGATGTGCGCTTGGATGCGGCTCGTAACGAACCATGTTTCGATCGGGATAATCAATCATACCTCCAATGTTTGACCGGTCACCCGATCGCTGATTTAGTAAGCTTGTGTTTATCTAACATTATCGACACGATAATCAACTTACCTATAATGAAAAATGAGCCTATAGAAAAGAGAAACTTGTAAACAATTTGGTAGCGCTAGATAAAAATACGCTTGGAAATTAATTGTACATTAAATATGAGAATAAGTTTCCTGAGATGTGCGTCTTATAATAGAAGGTGAAATGTTCTGAAATAGAAAATAAACCTTTCTGAGAAAATATTTTATTATAAATATCATATACCGTTATAAAAAATATATTCCTTCTTATTGAAGGGTATTAGAAAATCAGTATTCCACAACTTGAAACTAATCTTTAAGGTCTCATGCGTGCAGGGAATGTATTATGAATTATCGATGTACAGTTAGAATCGACTTCAATGTGCAAATTATTTTCAACCACCGCATGCAATTGGGTTATGATAATATATTTCAATAATATTGGAAACCGTGATTTTGAATTTGAATTAATCATGACGTCTATTTCAGTATTGTTTAGGTTATTGTTAGGAATGTAATATTGTGAATTGGTTAAATTGTGATTTGATAAATTTACTGCTGTGGATTTGAGTTGTTATAACGAGTAATTCTGTTTTGGGTTAGATTTATCTGCTTTGTGTTCTAAAAGCTGTAATTGTGAAGGATTGGAAATATAATAGAAAATTATAGGTTGGCAAGTTTATTAGGTAGGTAGGTAGTAGGTACCTATACCAAACAATTTTAAGTAATCTCCGATTCGGTCACATACCAGATGATATTAGACTATGACTTTTTAGAGTCTTTCAGTAGCTTGAATAAAAACGTATTAAAAAAAAGGAACATTCAAAATACGGTTAAGAAATGGTCAAAAATATACATAACGTACAATCTCACCAGATTGCATAATAAATGTAACAAAAATACATTAGACATAAACATTCAAAAACAAGACATCCAAACAACACTTTTCACAATGCAAGCGGAATCAAACTGTTATACACAATATATTACCGACAATAAATGTTAACAATCCAGGGTTGCGACTCACGTAAAACGATCATAAATTCAAACAAAAGTTGTTCTATTGAAAACTAGTATCGCCACGACAACCCTAGCAAGTGCAACGAAGGCGTAAAAGCGACGTCGAAATGGTTGCGTTTCCTATGTATCTGATTTTAGTTGTGACACGTCGTTTATTCTACTTACGGTTACTTGCAAGCTTAGATCCGATCGATTTATTGCCCACTTCGCTTGTATAATAACAAATAAACAAACGATGTTCACAATTTATAATCTATTCCGCTGTTTCTGAAAGTTTTCGCTGCTATGTACCGTTATGTAACGAAAAATGTTCTGGCCCATGCCAATTATTCTAAAAAAAAATGATAAGTTATGTAGTGTGAGAGTCATGTAAACTAATTTAAAGATAATAAATATACCTAATCATGATTTTTCTATTGATAATGATACCTATACAGTTGTCCAAAAAATTCAACAAAATAGATCTTTAAAGATATTAATATCATTATGGTGCTTCATATTACATTTCAGAATGCACATTAAAGTGGACGGAATGTTTATTGAAGGAATTTTATTTCTTCATATCTAGGTAAGCCGGATAAATCGTTCCATACCTAGCATTCTAACCGCGTTGACCGTAATTGCCTTAATTACAAATAAGCTCTCAAATTATCTCTAAATGTCCTTCATCTCGCAATAAATTTATGTTACCTGATAGAACTTTGTCTACATTCTACTTAAGGATTTATCAATCTTAAACGGGCACGATATCGCTAGACTTCAGAGAAATGAACAGTTAGTTTATCAACGCATTATATCGAAGCAGTGCCTCGATCGAAATCGGAGATGAGATACACACGACCCACATCAAACTAAAGCTCACAGTATCACTGATATCGACTCCACTACGCTTTTATTTTTAACTAATCTGGAACACTTTTTATAACAGCGTTTACGATCGCGGCACGGCTTAATTTTTATCGCGGTAATATTTCAAAAGTATAAAATAAGAGCAATTAAAGGGTTCATAACCGTGCGAGCAAATGGCCGCATTCTCTTACAAATATTTATATAGGCGGTCGAGTAAACAGTAGCGATAAAAGCAAAGACATGCGTTTAATCCAAGACAAACAGGCTGAAAGAATTATACGAGAGGGACACAAACACGTTTAGGTCTCTTTGCTTGAGGGTAAATAGAGAGCGAGTGAAGTGAGGTAATCCTTCCGTGCAGGCGTGTTAGGGCCCGTTACGGCAAAGCACCGCGGCTTCAAATGTAAATGACTTGCTTAGAAACGCTCTGAAGGATTAAGCATCTGCATATGTATAGCGTTTGTGTGCCCAGGTATGTTGATATTACCGGTCCTTAATAGAGACATTTATTTTCATAACTTCGTCAATACGTCCGAAATTCTACCTTTGATATTCAAATATACACGTTAATATGTCGATTTTCATACGAATATCTATCATATGGAGTGAACATAATATTTAGTGATAGTCTCCTTATGATTATTACCGATTTGCATCTTTAAATAAGCGGTTATAAATTTATATTGGAAAAATCAAAGGTCAATCATTATCAGCAACTCGTAATACTAAAAAGAGGCAATTTAAAAACTTCGTTATATTTTTATGAATCGTTTGGAGAAGAATAAGTTTTATCTGACCAAAACATATTACTGTGCGTTGTAGTTTTGATAGTAAACAATTTACGAGTTTGTACTAGACTCGTAAATTGTCAAGATCTTCTCTTATATGAAATGAGGTTTTATCGATAAACCATCTTCTATCAGAAATAAAATAAAACCGAGCAATACGTCTCAGGTATCGGTCTCAATAAATCAAGTGAAATTACTTCAAGAGCGAGTACAATGGAATTCTTAAACAAAACAAAATGTAGGTTTAGTTAAGTGCTGCAATAAAATGACCCCACGTAAATTCCTAACATCCTGGTAGCGATAACCCCCTTATCTTGCGATGGGAGAGCGTATCCTACAGTCGGGAGCTAACCAACTTGTAAGAACTTAATTTATGGCCAATTAAGGTAGTGTTAAGCTTAACAAACACAAGTATAATTCAAGTAGCTAATACAAGTTTAGCGAACTACTAAGTTTAGCTGAGATACATAAAATACTCCTACAAGCGGTAGTTTTGCCTCGGAGAGACTCGGACAACATGAAAAGTGGCCTACTTTAAGTTAGAAACTAATCTCTTAGCGTAATAAGTCTTTAATCAGAGCGAGTGATTCAAGAATTTCGTTTTAATTCCGAATTTATTGGTATAAATAAAGCTCTTGATTGAAGCGACTATAAAACAAAGGGATCAGAGAGTTTCTTATGGAGTCTTGGCCCTTTATTGCTTATTGAAACGACTTCCAAATAAGTCTAATAAGGATTTATGTGCATGAAATAGAATGAGGAATTTATTATAATATATCATTGCGATTAACATATTCTGTTGAGGATGTAATTTCGACACAATTCACATGTCAATCTGCGCTTATTTTGATGGATATTTGTTTCAGATAAAAGCACCTGTTTCGAGTAGATATAAACTTAAGAATGACAAAGTTCGGGATAACGACCAAAAACTGAGCAAAGAAGCCAGATGCCGCAGACAGTTGGCAACAAGCGGCGCGGCGCGGCGGCGAGTTCTGTAAAAAGTTTTCTTTAAAAACTGAGTAATAAATCAATAAAGGTATTGGAGGAAGTAACGTTAAGGGAATATTTACGGCGATGTCCGTCGGTTCCGCGATAAATCTGAGCTATGCTTTGTAGTTGCTTCTGTGGGAGCTATTACCACTTACGACTACACTTGATTTAGGTTGGCAGGATAACGGCCTAAATTTAAAAATGTGCTAATGCTTCTTTGAAGTGTTCTTAAACATTTTCTTTTGTAGGCAAATTTGTTAGGTCGTGGCTTACTAATCTAGTTAAAAATTTCTTGCCGTTTGTACAAAGATGCGTATAGCGTACTACTAAATCTGATCTACTGAATAATAATTTTAAATTTTATATTATTTTTAACGCGTACCTATGTTGAAATTTTGTAGACAATATTTAATTTATGTATTTAATATGTCTATATTATGCGAATGTTAGCACCCGAAATGGCAATAGCAGGAAATATCATAAATAATTATAACACACTTATTTTATACCGTATTTTAATAAATTCTGTCATAGAATATATTAAATTTATTTACATATAATTAGCATGATATTAATTCTTATCAACGTCTAATTTATTTCAAACAATACAAATTGTATCATGTCCACAAGATAATAAATTAAATAATACATTTGCATATAAAATTAATATCCTTTTCGCGGATATATTTTTTCTATAAAAATATCTAACAGACTAGATTTTAACATCGTGTCATGTTAAAGTCCTAATTTAAAATGTTATGTTCTCATAAATATTGAATATCTAACTTTAAGCTTTATATTTTTTTGTTCATACTAAGCTTGTGAACTAAAAAACCTAACTTAATTTAAAAACACATCTCGATAAGCTAAGAAATAAAAAAAAATATTACCAGAATGTAATTTAAAATGTTAAAAATAAAATTCATCTATGTAATTCCGAGATAAACGAGTGACCATGAATACTTTACCTCGTCTATTGTGTACACAAAATTACCCAAAGTCATAGAAAGGAAGGGTTTGATTTTTTGTCGATAGAAATCGTTACGGTACGATGGATCCAATTTATTGGAAGACCACCGTAAGCTTCTTTGTCGCATGGTCACGCTCGAATTTCATCTGATAGCAAGTGCGTCTGTACTTTCTAATTAAAATTACTAAAAAGCGGCCTGTAATGAATTCTCGCAGCTGTACTAAATACATAATTAAACTTAATAATAGGAACCTATAGAACATTTAAATACCTACTTATTGATACCTACGTGTCCCAAACATTTTACATTTGAATATTACGTCAAGTTCATAGTTAAATATTGCATTTTGTTATGGTTTTTGGTATGTTGAATGAACAAATCAAAAAAAATATTTTCATTACCTATAAGTAGATAAGTGCGCCAATTATGGACTGGTTCCGTAATATGGACTACCTACATTTCTCGAAAACTATCAGTCGTAGGTAGGTATCGGTCTCCGCAAACTGAATTCCACACCACCAGAGCCTCGCTAGTCGTTTGCCGTTGGGCAGAGAGCGCGCACGCATTAACGGCAGCCATTTTTCGTTTTTGTCATCGCACGATGTAATTTTTTACCTAACTTCGTAAGCTCATAACTTCATAAAATATTACTGTTTGGAAAAGTGAATTATACCAGGGGAAAGGTGAGTTGTTTTACAATCATTCATAATAAGTTGATATATCTAATAGTTTAAATATTTTTCTTAGCAACAATATTACCCTAAAAATGTATGTGTATTATAATATGGACCACCGGCATGTTTTGAATATGGACTAGTGGTCCATATTACAAACAGTTATATTTTAATTTATTTTAATTTGATTGTTTAAGGATAACATCTACAAATACAGACATGGGATAAAGAGGCAATGGCTAATGCAATTAAAGCACGTGTTTAAAGCAAGCAAGCGCGCGTACTTTGCATTATGCGGTTTTCGTGCCACAGGGATATATCCCGTTAATAG
>CAJQZM010028117.1:19141-31513 GCA_907164665.1 Colias nastes | reverse complement strand
TAGCAGCGTCGCGAGAGTGTACAGTTGCCAGCTAAAATAACAAAACATATTAGTTACTTGCATTAATATATACTAATACTAGCGGCCCGCCCCGGCTTCGCCCGTGGTACATATGAAAAATAGATGTTGGCCGATTCTCAGACTTACCCGATATGCACAGAAAATTTCATGAGAATCGGTCCACCCGTTTCGGAGGAGTATGCAGACTAACATTGTGACACGAGAATTTTATATATAAGAAAGATTATAATATTATATAGCTGAAGAGTTTGTTTGAACGAGCTAATCTCAAAAACTACTGGTCCGATTTGAAAAATTCTTTCGGTGTTAGATAACCTATGCTATGAATACATAGAGGAAGGCTATAGCATATATCATCACGCAAAGACTAACAGAAGCGGAGCCACGCAGTTACAACCACGGAGCGCAGCTAGTGATTAATATTAATCGCAAATAGCTCCTAATTACATTCTGGATATATTATTTCTGTTAAAAAGGCTATCTGGGACAATATCGTCAAGTGGTAACACAGGCCCTAAATTTTTATTTATTTATCTTTTCCGTTTTCCCAATCTGCAGGTTTAGATTGCTGGGAAGTAAATATTATTGTTACCCAATTTTTAAACAAACATAATATGATAAACTCTGTAATAATAAAAGAAAAAAGTACATACTTCTTGGCCTTCCGACTCCAAGGCACCACGACATCTTGCGCGATGTACAGCAATATCGGTATTAGCGGCAGCACAAAACGCACTTCCTTGTGCGGGATACAGCTGAAAATTTAATAAGTATTAGAATTTTATAATTTCCACTTGACAGGACATTATTTAGAAAAGTTATATTTTCTATTTCTTTAATACTTGACTTGACCAATATGATAATTCAGAAAAGAACTCAAACTTAAACTCAAAACTGCTAAATATTGAGTATCCCTACCAGATCAATGACTTAATTACCAAAGTTAGTCAAGTCATCAATTAGTTTTTAAGCATATTTTGCATTGTTGAGTATTTTAAGAATTGTAAGGTTATGTTTTTTCGGAATCAATCAATCAATCAAGCAAAAAAATCCTCTATTCTTAATTCCCATACAATTATCCTAAAACCTGTCATACCTATGTACTGCCAGATGCAGTGCCACGGCAGACAACAGCACAACTCCGATAGTATTCTGTTTGGGTCTGCGGAGCACTGCGTAGATTCCCCACAGCACGAGCGGCAGGCTCACTCCGAGAATCGCCGGCATACCCTCCGTTACGTACCAGTACCTGTGGAATAAAGTTTATGTTAGTGGTTAATTAATTTATAGATAACATACCATTTTATAAAAATAAGTTGTAAGTTATTATTAGAATAAAGAGGTACTGAATTGAAAGAAAATATTTAAGTATTGTTCTTTATTTTTAATAAGAATGATAATCGTTTTTTTTTTTAATCAAGATTTTTATTAACTAAAATGATGACTAAAAATGATTTATAATCATGTTAATCTATCAATAAAATATTCCGCAAATTAATTATGATAATTCCAAATATCTTTTGTATTGATTACAAACCATGGATGGGTTCCATAATAAGACGAAACATCATGCAGTATATTGTATTTAAAGAATTCCCAAGGAGTGATGATCAGCTCTCCATAGTAGTAAGAGTCCAAAGCTACAAGACTGCCTCCTCCTATGATGCTGAAATATAAAATATATGTTAATAAAAATTTATTAATAATTAATATTATTTAAAAAAGGGTAAACAAGACGCATTAAAATTACAAATAAATAAATATTATAGCTAAATTCCATACTGCAAATAAACATACATGTGTATGTTATGCACAATGGCTGAAATTTCATCATAAAAATTGTGTAATAACTCTAATAAAAATGCTCATGATGTGTGTGGCAATGCAGAAAAGCCATAATTGCAAACATTAATTAATTTACCATAGCAGAATAGACGCACAATCATATAAAAATTATAATCATATAATAATAATACACATTCGCAAAATATATTATTATAAACATTGGTTTACCACAAAAATACTTCATGTAATACATAAAATATCAGTTAAAAAAAGAGTAAATTATGAATGCGGACTGCATTCATAATTTAACATAAAGTTACAATACTTTTGGAAATGTGAATAGAAACACAATATAATATAATACCTGATCGGCAAATATTTCTGTAGGATCAGCCATTTTCCTTGATTTGTGGTGAAGAGGTTGTATAATCCCAGAACAAGCCATATTGGTGCGGAGGTGGGGCGAATAAACACAGATATCACCGCTAGCCACACCCAACTGTTGTCCTCTGAAAATATCACGAAAATAAGGAATTGCCACAGAAGTGTAGTAAATATTTTTTTATGTAGTGATAGGATTGAATCAAGAAATGTAAAGGAAGGATAAAACCATTTTTTTTCCTAAAATATCAGGCAAAAATTCAAACACAATGTAAATAAATAATCTTGTTTACATAACAATTTCTTAAATCCTCATTTAATAGAACAGGATAAATAACCTTTATCGTAGTATCCCATTTTTCCTGCTTTGAACGGGAACACAGATAAGCCAATAATTACTAGGACAGTTTCCACCGTCTGCAGCAACGTTCTGTTAGCTGTGTAGAACCAAAACCATGAAGTGAGGATAAGGAAAAGGGCCCATTTCCTGCTTCCTGTCCATTTGTAAAATCTGTAGTCGGCCACCGCACTCAATGTGGCTTGGAAGACCCGTGGAAGTAAAATCTAAAAGGAAAATTTATATATGTAAAAATTAATGCTAACATTTACAAAATGTGTAAAACAGCTTAGATAATAAACTTCACAAATTGTAAAATGCAGAAAATCTTACCACAGCTTCAGGGTAATCGAGGCCGGTGAATTTAAGTATAGCATAGAGCGCAGATACCATGCCCGGGTATAGGAAGCTTCGAATTCCCTTCTTCCATTCCCAAGTCAAGTATCCATAGCCAAAAACATGTTTGTGGGCCACTTCCAAGGTCTGCCAATATTCATCAGGTACAAACCAAGTCTGCACTAGAAATATTGACGCTAACCTCACTATTAATATCATTAAGAAGACCTGGAGCGGCCTCAGGCCCTTTGCCAAAGCCATTCTCCCGCCTAAAACAAGTTACACCCAATCAGCTATATAAATAGGAAAATGGTATGTTACTATGTATTCGAAATACTGGTTTTCTCCATAATTCATACAAAACGCAAAGAAAATATTAACATAACATTCCTATGGGAATGTTATAAATAGACGCTATCAGACAAAAATAAGCCATCCCATCCGAAATGAGTGTCAACTGCCGCGTCCCTTTTTCTAGGCAGGAAAGTTGAATGAATGATGAATTTCTCTAAACTATCGACGTTGTATTACAAGAACTAATATTGTTATATCGTATTATTTTTCAACATTTATTCATATTTTAATTCCAATTCATTATTTTCACATTAATTTGATGTACTAACCTCAGCACAAATATGAAATAACACCGCCGCCGTAAAGTACTCCTTACTAGTGATGTTTTGACTTTTGTAATGGACTTGTTGTGCGATCAATATTTAAGTTCAATGTTACATGCTTTAAGATCAGTTTTCAATTTTGATAGTTCTACTTTATATTTTCCTCTGTATGTAGATATAAATCCAAAATTGTCAGAATCCTATTATTCTGGTTTAAAACGTACTCAATACATTTATTTTACCGATCTATCGTAGCCAAAAGTCAATACGATGCATCACTAATAGTATTAACAGACGTTCGAACTTGGTGCGACCGGACCACCGTACTCGTGCGGTGCGATCGACTCGCCGTCGCCACACGACCGCACCGCACCTAGGGTTGCCAGTATTTGATTTAAGGGTTAACAGCATCAAAAATACGAGTTTTAGTTATTTTTTACGGGAGACAATTAAAACAGCAATGTTAAATAGAGAAAATTTATTTTTGGCATTTATATTTGCTGTTGGAAGAAACAGCTTTTAATAGCTCTTCATTTTGTAAAGCGAATGTATAAAAATCTTTGCACGATAATTTAAAATTACATTTAATTATGTAATTTGCAGCTCCGCCTTTACAGTTTCAATATTCAATCGGTTTCGGTTATCCTTCCAGGCATTGCCGCACAAAGAAAATATTCTTTGTTTAAAAATTACGATTAAATTTACGATTTTTTAAAAAACATTTAAAATATTGGAATTTTCGCGGCCGACTGAGCTAAATAAATTCGTATAAAAAAAAATAGATACACTAGATAATTTATTATGTTGCCAATATATGAAGTGATTAAAGGCGCAAATTATCCCTTTTTGAAATTTTCGATATTGTCGATAGAGGCGAAAGAATTGTAATTTTTACTGATTTTCGTATTTATTTTTTTATATTATATGCAGGCGTTAGTAGAAGCTCTGTTTAGTACACAAAGAAACCTTGAACTGAGTTCTACATGTGACAAAAATATGTGCAAAAATACCACATTCTAGCCACGAAGTTAGTACGAGATATAGATTTTCAAAGAATTCAATGTCAGAGTTGTCCCTAGTAAACAAAATTATATATATCATCTATCTATTACCAAGTTTTTGTTTATGTTTTAGTCGTTAGTTATAGGCGATATTTTAATATTATTCAATATATTATTATAGGTAGGTACTTAATCCTTATAATATGTAATAAATTAACTGAACAAAAAAAAATATCTTAGATTTTTAAGACAATTCAATAATATAAAATTAATACAAATTAATCTCCATTTTTTGTGAATATTTCGAACATTGATCATAGTAATCTCATTAAAAGTCAAACCGAATTCTTTGAAAATCTATTTTACGTAATAAATTCGTGGTTAGAATGTTGTATTTTTTTCACATTTAGACCTCAGTTCAAGGCTTCTTTTGGTACAAGTACAAGTACAACCATTGAAAAGAAGAAAACGAAGAGAAAAGAATGGGCAAAATTATATTTAAAAGACAGGGATTCGTTCAGACATATGCACTCATATCATAAATCTTTGTAGAGTTCTAAAATTTATATCATTAATCTTTTTTCAGTAATAGCCACGTCATCCGACGCCATCGCCATTGATGACGATCGACCGACGTCCGTTTTGTTTGGCGGTAGAACTGTGACTAAAGCTGTAATAGGTATATAGTCTATGACGAAAGCGCTGTCCGGTGCGATCGCCCGGCCACACGCGCGAATTTGGTACGGTCCGCACCAAGTTCGGAAGAAAAAACCATCGAACCGACCGTACCGTCAATAATAATAATTATGTCCGGCGGACCACTGTACACATGATCGAATATGGTCCGGAGCGCACCAAGGTCACGGTGCGGTCCGTACCAAATTCGAACGTCTGTTTATACTATAAAATTAGTTTTACCGTGAAACGGACTCCGTTCCTAAATTATTATAAATTAGTGAAGGTGTGGCGAATCCTTTGATCATAGATTCGCTTATAATCATGCCAACATTAATTTTAAGCCTTTCGAAAAGGATATTCATACGAATCGAATGCTATTTCATTTTAATATAAATATGACAAATTATATTTAAGAAAATATGTTGTGACTTGACATTATCGTAATTTGGAACGTTAATTTACAAATGTTGATTTTTGTGGAAAACTCAAGAAGCTTATATCTTATACACTGGAGATTGCACTATGACCATTAACTTGTCACAAGAAAATATAACCTTGAATGACGTCAGTGTTGTTTTTTGTCTCTTTCTGTGGGTGACCACACTGGTTTGTATATTCAGGATTTTTCGAAATAAAAAAAAATAAAAATCATGGTCTATAAATAATAACGACATATATTTTTAACAGTATTTATATTATAATATTACTGGTCAACTTACATGAATAATTATCATCTTTATAGGTACATACCATTTTAATTGGTAGAGAATGATAGTTTTAAATAACGCTTGATAACTTTTGATCTCATACTACGATTTTTTAATCAAAATGAGTGCTACATACATTAAAACATCGTTTTGGTTACTCAAGCTTCAGTCTAAAACTTTTCAATATTCCAAAGGGAGAGTTGCATCGCTAGTGTTGATGTGTGGTAACGATATTACAGTTCTCAGAAATTCGTATGTCTTTCAGGAGCTGTACTTACGGTTACTAATGGTTTCATGGTGGTTAATTATAATATAATTAAAATTACTTTATCCACAGTTGAGACGCAGTAACAAGAATGTGGTAAATAAAAAGGTATAGCACTTTTCAAAAGGTATTTTTTTTCTGGACCGTAATCCTCAGGCTTAAAATGCAAACTGCATATTCTGGCATGTTGATAAATTTTACCCTTGATAGGCACTATGGACAGCCATTTATTTCTTTTTATTTCATTTTTGGAAAGCTGAAATAAGTAAAACAAAAAAAAATTGGTAAGTTAAAAGAACTATTAATTTCTATGTTAAAGAAGAACAAACATAAAACCACATGTGAGTGCAATATCGATGTCGTGCGTTGTTTCATTACTAGTATAAAAATCTTTGAAATGGTGTTCTAAATGTTCATCATAATTTTGTTAACTATTACAATATTTTCTCTTCGCTATCCGTAAAAACTCGTCATCATGGTTACCTTACTTGTTAAATTGGTTTATTGAAAAATGATGAAATTATTAGGAAAAGAAGATAGATAGAAGATATTTAGCATGATTGATTACTAAAATGATGATAAAATTGACGATTTTTGCCATGAAAATGATTCTAAACAGGTAAATGCATGAGTATTGAGGAATATTGTAAATAGCGTAAATATACACTTGCCTGTGAAATTTTATGCCAGAATTTGGTGTCAAAAAACTTCTGCAATTTTTCACAATGCAATACATTATTTATATTCGGAAAATATTTATTAAATACGCAACAATATTAACTTAAATATTCGAAGCGACGCAATTTTTTTGACACTTATGCCATATTGTCAAAGTGAGAGTTGCTACAATTTTATTATGGTAACTACCCATAATCAGGGAGTATCGCTTTTTAATAATTGGTTCAGATACTTATTTTATTTAGCATAAATAATAATTGTCTCATCCAACAATGCTTCTGAATGACGTTGTTGGCAATTTATCAACAAACTCATGTACAAAAACTAACCTTTTGCACAGAATATTACAGCATACATAGTAGCCTTGGGAAAACTTCGTATTAACAGTGGCAATACCAAGTTAGGTGTGAAAGTGATAAAACACAACAATTTTCTTGTTACACGTCAAATGTTCATAGCGAAATCTCCAGGGAAAACTGCATCATTGTCTGTCATTGTCATTTAGTTATTTTAAACTAAAAATGCTATAATTATACAAAATATGGGTATGTAGAATAATTTCCATGTTTACTCATAGTTAAAGAAATAGTTTAAGTAATTCCTTTTAACCTTTTAGATACTACGAACGATGTAACTTTGGATTTATCGAGGCGTGGGCTCAAGAAAATAGAGAAAGCGCCTTCCGAGGAATCAAAGACGATTATCAACTTGATTCTCGACCAAAACGAACTACAACGTTTGGATAATCTTGATACCTATAACCGAGTCGAAAACGTAAAGTATTATTCTTACATACAATGTTTAATAAATACATTGAAATAAGAAAATTATGTTAGCCGCATTTCTTACCCCAATTTTACAATTAGGTATTGCTGCCGGCTACTTGACTACCTACTTGTTTATAAGTGAGAAAAATTATACCTAAGATTGTGAAGGGATAAATAACAATATTTCTAGTGTTATTTACAATTTCTTCGTTAATTACAACTCATATTAACATTATTATTATATGTGCAATGATAAAAACGTTTTATTTTAGCTGTCAATATGCAACAATTTTCTGGTGCGAATGCATGGAGTGTCTCGATTAACAAATATCAGAATTCTTTCTTTAAACAACAATGGTATTTTGCAAATAGAGGGGCTAAAAGACATGATCTATCTGAAAGTTTTAAAGTTGGCTGGTAAGATGATGTACAATTAAATAAAATTTAAATATAAAAGCCTCTTAAAATATTAAAGTGATGTATATTTGTTTTAGGTAATAATATAAAATCTATTGAACATTTGAACCATAATATACATTTGGAACATTTGGATTTATCTAATAATCAAATATCATTTATCGCTGATATTTCATATTTAAAGAATTTAAAGGTAAGATAATTTTTAATTACATATTTTCTTTATTATGTATTCCAGTCATTATTCAATAGTATATTTTGAATAATTTTGTAATACTTAGGTACGTTATCTATATATATATATAAATACATATACAGTGTAAACTCTATATAACGACACTCCATTTAACGTCAAACTCCGTATAACGTCAAGATTTCTCGACTTTGGTTGGTTTATATTGTTGTCTATACAATAATACACTCCATATAGCATCACGCTCACTCTAATTAACGACCACAATAAGACATTACCACTAGGAACTAGGACTAGGAAGTACTGACTAAGTTGCCGAAATCAATGAAAATGTAGTTGTGTACATTCTTTTTTACTGACATACCGAAGATTCTAAGAAATGCAGTCGTTTGTTTGTTGTGTGAATGAACTTACACATGTTCATCTCAACTACTTGGCTTTCGTTAGTTACACGTTATCATAATCTCTCAGTTGCCTACAAACCCTCAAACTGCAAGAATGGCGAGTAAAAGAAAATCTTTGTATGGACGAAAAAGTTTCATTAATACGTGCTATAGAAGCTAGTGAAAAAATTAGTGATGTTGGGAGACGGTTTGGATTTAGTCGCTTCACCGTGTCTACCGTGTGGAAAAATAAAGAAAAAATTCTGCATGCCGAAGAAGATGGACGATCTGCCAAAAAATTGAAGAAACCTCAATATGAGGACCTTGATCAAGCGATGATAACATGGTTTCATAGGCAATGTCAAAATAATATTCCTGTCTCGGGACCAATCATGCAATTTTCCCTTTCTCTCCATTTAACGACCACTCTCTATAACGTCGAAAAATGCACGGTCCCTTAAGTGACGTTATATAGAGTTTACACTGTATATAAATGAAACCCGTTTCGCGTTGTCACGGCATCACGTGTGAACGGCTGAACCCATTTCTATAATTCTTTTTTTTATTATATTCCTGTAGTACGAGGATGGTTCCTATGTAGAGAAAACGTAAATATGTACCACGGGCGAAGCCGGGGCGGACCGCTAGTTATGTTATAGTAATTCACTTTACTTATAGAACAAAGTCCAATATGGGTGTTACAAACACATATTGAAATATTGGCTTTACATCTTCCTACTGTGTCTCTTATGATAATTGACTATAATTTCAGCATCTCAGCTTGGAACGTAACAGGATAGTGGACCTCCGCCAGTGTGACAGATATTTACCTCCCCACCTCACTCACTTGGGGCTTGCACACAATAATATCCCCGATTTGAATGAAGTGTCGTTCTTGGTGCATTTGAACCAGTTGGACAGCTTTACGATACAGGGGAATCCATGTGTTGCAATGGCGGGGAAAGACAAGTTGTATCCTTTTGTATTGAACTATAGACTAAAAATTAAATGAAAACAACTTTTAGTTTTGTTTCAAATCTATACTAGGTAATATTATACAGCCGAAGAATTTATTTGTTTGTTTGAATGCGCTAATCTGAGGAACTACTGGTCCGATTTGTTCTGTGTTAGATAGCCCATTTATTGAGGAAGGCTATAATTACATCGTCACGTTAAAACCAACAGGAGCGGAGCAATGCAGGTAAAACCACGGAGCACTGCTACTTCTTTACATAATATGAGGAAATAAAAAAAAAATGGAAAAAATTAGGAAAATATTCTAATGAGAATCTTGTTTGTTTATGTTTATAGGCTTAAATTATCATATTGTTTTGCAAGCACTATTGAATATGTAAAACATACAGTAGAGCAAATAAGGTGATGAATTTTAATTTTATTAATGAGACTGGCATGGCAACTTGTTGATACAGGCATTTATCTGATGTATGTGACAAATCACATTATATGATAATAAAAGAAAAAAAAAGAGCGTGTGCCGAACACACGTTTCAGAAGTGAAACTTCTTTGGCAATATTCAAAGATACCAAAATCGTCGCCTTACTCCATGACGTGACGGTATTGCCATGACGCAACATTGAAATTTTACTCTCAACGCGCCCAAAGAAGTTTCACTTTAAAAAAATATTAGAAACAAAAAAATCATGAATAAATTTTCTTATTTTGCATACAAGAATATTTCCTATTACATAACAGAGGTTTTGATTACCGGCCGTTTGTTCTAAACTGGATTATGAGTGTCAAATCCATTGATGGTTTCATCGTCAGCGCTATTGAAAGGTTAGTTTTATTTCCGCACATTACTTTTTAGACAATTGGTTTATTTCGTTTATATTTTTAGATCTATTTGTGTGGCTTTGTAATCGTGTTGTGAACCTTTATTATTGTAAAATTTCGGTATTGTAAAGTTCTATTATCTGGCAAACAAAGTTCCATATGTAATCAGTGTTGAATTAACGCTATTCACCAAGAGACTATTTCAATTTTGGTAATTTTTTTTCTGTTTTTCTGCGACGAGGCAATCTGTTTTCTAAAGAATTGGCCCTTATATTGTTTGGAATTGGCCCTTATATAATAATAATTAATATAAATTTTGGTAATAACAATATGGATTATTAAATAGTATTAAATTGGGAATGATTTGGAATTATCGAGAATGAATTCGAAAAAAAACTTGTTGAATAAAAACAAATAAACTTTATTGTGATACATATTTATTTCTTTCAGCCTGAAAGCCGAGTGGCTATACAGCCAAGGCAAAGGCCGGCACTTCCACGCGGGCCAACATCGCGAAGTGTGCGAATATCTCGCTTCGACCTGTCCTCTCACCGCTGATGCTCTAGAGACGGAGGACCAGAGGAAACTGAGGCTTATATTAAGCAAGGTATGTGGTAGATTGTTTTGATATTCTTTAACTAAATGAGTTGAATGTATGTTTAAATCTATACTTATATTATAATATTATAAAGCTGAAGAGTTTGTTTGTTTATTTGAACTTTGAACGCGCTAATCTCAGGAACTACTGGTCCGATTTGAAAAATTCTTTCGGTGTTGGATAGCCCATTTATCGAGAAAGGCTATAAATCATCACGCTAAGACCAACTGGAGCGGAGCACTGCGGGTGAAACCGCGAAGCGCAGCTAGTAAATAATATTTTTAACCGATTACAAAATAAAAGTTCTGTAAGTAGTTGTATAGCTTGTATTTTATCTCTAAATACATTTGTCTTGACTAGTAATTTCGATAAAATATTATTCATAATTATTGTTTGATCATTTTTAGGCACAGCACCATCAACAACAATTGAAAGATCAAAATCATAGTCCAGTGAAGTCGAAACTGCAGTCACCGAGAATGCAAGGTAACGATTATGAATATGCAGAAATCTTAAGATTTTAATTTTAATTTTAAAAATTAAAAGTAAGCGTTTCATATAAGTATGTAATGTGAAATAAATAAATTCACTTATAATAAAGGCCAATAACAGTCTCAATAATTTTATAACAACAGTGTTTTCATTGTAATATCTTCTTTTACTCATAATAAGTTTAAGAATTTTAATACTAAGCTATTTTACACCATCTGAACCTCAAACTCTTTAAAGCGAGGGGTTTTCTTCTCGGAGGCCTTCAGCCGTCGTAAAGTGTACGAAAAATGAGTAAAAAGAATATATTGAATAAAACGCGTCTTTCTTAATCTTTCATATATAATTTGATAAAAGTTAACTAAATTCTTACATATCTACAATTAGCTCATCTAATAAGAAATTTACCTTCCAGCTCGTATGTCCGGCCGTGCGTTAGGCCGTTCGCCGGACCGTCTATCATGCAGCTACCACGGTGGTATGCCACGTACTGCCAGCCCTGCACCTAACGCTATGTCTTTATCTTGTTCCGGTGACCTGCCCGCACCTAACCCAGTGTCACATAGTATGTCACATAGTGTTACACATACCTCGTCGCATAGTGTCACACATACAACACCAAACTCGGTGACACATAATGCGCCGCACACTCCGCCGCTAAACACCCGGGAGAGGCAAGTTGGTGAGTATCCTGCCCCTGCTACTTTAGTAGCTATCACACCCCGCTAATATGTCGCTGTTGTGTTCTGGTGACTTTCCCGCTCTGAACCCAGCGTCACATACTATGTCACATAGTGTTACACATACCTCGTCGCATAGTGTGACACATACCTCGTCGCATAGTGTAACACACACAACACCAAACTCGGTGTCCCAGTCTGCATCACACACTCCGCCGCTAAACACTCGGGAGAGGCAAGTTGG
>CAJQZM010028117.1:6576-19131 GCA_907164665.1 Colias nastes | reverse complement strand
GCTAAACACTCGGGAGAGGCAAGTTGGTGAGTATCCTGCCCCTGCTAACTACTTCAGTAGCTAACACACCCCGCTGATATGTCGCTGTCGTGTTCTGGACTTGCCCCGTGTCACATACTTCGTCGCATAGTGTAACACATACCGCACCAAACTCGGCGACACATAATGCGCCGCACACTAAACGCCGCTAAACACCCGGGATCGGCAAGTTGGTGAGTATCCTTTTTTTTTAAGTGGGGAAATCTTGCATAGCCCACGGCCCCCGGGAAGGATCCGTGGGTTATGTCGGATTCTTACCGACTTAAACCCTACTGTGTTCCGTCGAGCCGAGTATTGGTTGGAATTCTTCGGGACTAGCTGGTAAGCTGGTAAGTATTCCGCCCCTACTACCTAATTCAGTAGCTAACACACCCCACTGATATGTCGCTGTCGTGTTCTGATGACTTTCCCGCTCTGAAGTTCGTGCCACATCAAACGCCAAACTCACAATAATTGTTGATGTAAAAGATGCATTTTTCCCTATTACATACAAAAGTACGAAAACGAAGCACGGAAACATAGACAGAATGACATTAATATCTTTGATAATATACACTGCGAATTTGAATGGACTTTTTATAAAACAAAGCCCTTAACACATACACCCCGACGCTGTAAAGTCTGGTAAGTGTCTTTTGCTCACAGCGTCGAATCTCACCCGCAAGCGTGAATACGGCTCGTATCCTTCCGTGCTGCTAACTGCTTACCCAACGTATGTGAGCAGCTCCCCCCATGCAGATAGTTGAGCCAAAGCCTACATCTGTAAATACGCATATTACTTAAATAGTGCAAAGGTAAAACTAGAATCTAAAACATTGAAATGTTTTCAATAATGATAACTATTTTATTTTTAGTTGAATAAAAGCCATCATATTTTAAGTGAAAACTCTTTTTTTAATAGTTTCAATAAAATTATGATATTGTAATATTCAATATATTGTATTATGAAAGAATGTAATTCAACACTTTGAACCACAATTTCAACAAAATTGCCCTAAAATACCATCAATAGCAAGATTGACATAAAAATAACAAAAATTCATTCAGTTCCAGAAGCAAAAGTAACAAACCAATCACTAGAAGCGGCTTCCAAGATGGTGCCCGTACCGGAGTCCCTAATGAGTCCAGATTACCAAGACCCCATCTACGATATACAGAGAACGATACCAAAGGCCAACTCTATCTCTAATACCTCACAGTCGAGTAATAGCAGTATACAAGAAGAGAAGAAGAATTTGAGAGGCTCACCCAGGTTGAGTAAAAGGTAGGGAATTTAATTCGTTTTAGTGTATTTGAATTGATTTATCTTAAAAGTTTTTAAACAATAAAATAGGAAAAATGAATATATCACAAGGCAGGATTTGACCCTACGTCTTTAGCTATACCGATTTTAATTTGTGACTGTTTAATATATTTTTTCAATAATATTAATCAAAGCAAAAACCTTTATTAATTTTTTAGAATATTAATAAAGGTTTGGTTAGATTATATTGAAAGCAAAAATCTGATAAGTTCTTTGACCAATTTATTAAACCTCTAGAAATAGTTTGAGAATTTCATTATATAACACAGCTCAACAAAAAAACAATTTTTTTTTGTTGCCCTGGATATTTCTACAGATTTATATAATTCAAGTACCCAGTTTGCGAATGTAATCATTAAAATTATTTAATTGGCTCTAGTTTTTTTTTAATTTGGATTTTCATATATTAAATTTTCTTACGGCCCTTCAGAATACCGGTTAATAACAAGTGTTTATTTTTTTGGTGAATTACGTTTTCTGCACATTTATTCGGTCAGACATAACCCTATTCTATAAAACTGGCTGTAGAATATCAGAATAATAAATGGTTTCTGTAAAAAAATCATTTTTATGAACAACAATGTTCTGTTTGTATTGAGTTGAAGAAACCCAGTAGCACTTGGTCAGCAAAGTGGATAGGTATACGAAATTCTCTCGATGTTTTTATTAATAGAATTAGACAAAGCAAATTCATTAGGAATAATTAATAAATATGAGAATTTAGGCCTTTGAGGGAATCTAGAAGTATAAGAAGAATACCCGACGGCCCTACAGGACGGGCGTGTCGAAAATTGATAAAAGATGAAAATTTAACAAGATTTTATAACTGATGCTGAATGTAAATTATGGAGAGATATAGTTTTGGTTATTTAAGGTAAACTTAAAACACCAAATTATAAAGAAATTGCACAACAGTTGTTAAAAAACTTCATTATTTTATGAGCAAATACGAACATAAAGCTACACTTTCCCCACAGTCTCCTGGACAGATATCCAGTAAATCTGCGAAATTTCTGTAAGAAACAGGAAGAACGCATCGAAAAAGAAGTAAAAATTATGGAATAAAGGTATCAGGGTATATGGGATCGTCACATGATGGCAGATTACTGATGGTCCATAACAAAACTATTGTCCCAAAATTAACTAAGAAGGGAAGCTTATAAAATCTATTTCCTTGTACTATTTCATAAGTTTTAATGATTTTTCTCTATTTTTATATCCATTTGAATTAATTAAATACTAAAACAAAACAATAAGTAAAACTTTGTAATAAATAAATGATGTTAAACAAATATACCTTCTATTTCATGCTGCGTTTTAGAGTCCAATAAGAAAATTAGGATTAAAAAAAAACTAGAGCCAATCTACCAAAACCATTAATAGTTTTATATATAATATGCATTAAATTATTCGAAACCACTTTCACATCCAGGGCAACAAAATCATTGTTGACCAGTGTAATTTATTGAATGTTTTTCTTTATTTTTTAGTGCAACCTCCTCACCAAAACTGAAAACCAAAATGGAGCAACGCAACGGCAAGCAAGATTCCAAAGAGAAGTTGAACGGCATGACGCAAGACAAGGACAAAATTGACCCAGATAAATTGGAAATTATTAAACTCGCGTCTAACCAAAGGAGGCAAAAGAAAATGAGCGTAGAGAATATGGCGGCGGTTACAATACAAAAGATGTGGCGTGGTTATCGTAGTCGGAATTTGAATAAGGATACCATGAGGATTTTACACGCTATACAAGCCGCTAGAGCAAGGCAGCATATACAGTAAGTAAATTTTAGTATAAGTATACTAGCTATCCGCACGCGGCTTAGTCCGCGTTGTATATAACTAACAAAAAAAATCGAGGACCAGGCAAACCATTGGAAAACAAGAATGAAATTAGGTGTAGTCTTTTTTAAGCTTATCGCGAACAGACAGACAGGGCGAAGGGCTTTGTTTCATAAAAAGTCCATCCAAATTCGCAGTCTCTTTTATCAAAGAAATTAATGTAATTATCTCGATGTTTCCGTGTTTCGTTTTCGTACTTTTGTATGTTATAAGGAAATGCATCTTTTACATCAACAATTATTGTGAATTAAATTAAAGTCGCAATATAAATAACACATATATTACAATAACTAATTATTTCATATTGTAGACGGTTGACATGCGACATGGAGGCAACTAAAGCAGCTCTAGAGAGTGAAAGAAAGATCCAGCAGTTGCAGATGCAAGCCATAAATGCGTTGTGGAAGAAAGTTTCTACGCTGCAGACACCTGGTAATATTATTATATTCCTTATATACCAAATTAAAATTAATTAACTACAACTTACTATTGCTGATAAAAAGCTCAAACATATCAGTCATTTGTAAAAATAACTATGAAATACAGATAATAATTTAGGTATTGTTATTATAATTTATAATGAAGGAACTGCATTACATAGTTAAAATTAAAAAAAAACACACAATTCACTTATTCCAGTTTTATTTCAGGTTTTGTTATAAAAAGTACGACCGGTTTCGTTACATCATTTTCAGATATTGTTATTGACATACAATACAATATGTGAATAACTAGATCAAAAAAAATCGTCTAAAATGTCTTGGCATCTTTGTGCTAACAGTATGAAAATATTTTGAATGAATATACAACCATATTTCGTTGTGGTAATGTTCAAAGTCAAAAAAGTAGAAAACTGCCTAATAGTCGCATAGGCAGAGTTTCAATTCGGAAAATAGTCAATGCTTACATAGTCAATAGTCAATAAACTATATTTTATGAATTCCATGTCTTCTAAAATATTATTATTTACAGAAATGCAAAAGCAGAAGATGCCAGATTTAGATGATAACTCTGAAGTGTTGAGGCAGCTTACTGAAACATGCTTCAATTTACAGACGCAGGTAATTTATTTCATATTGCTGATAATGTTCCTGATAACCTATTTGACACATTATGGTCATGTTAACTGGCAGATAGTCTAAAGGGGACTTCTCTTTATTTTTTCTTATGTTAGCAACATTATTTTTTGTAAGCAGCAAGCAGCTGAGACCAATCCAACAAACCGAATCATTAAAATCCATTCAGCCGTTCTTGAGTTAGTATTAGTGAAATAACTAACACGAGACTAAATATAAGTATGAAACTAAATAAGTATTATACTGTTAGGCGTAACTTTCGATTTAATATTTTTGTGGATAAATAGTTGTCAATATAATAGTTGTCACTATATCCTGTCCGAACATGCTTAGCTGTCGAATACTATAAAATGCCGCTTTCCTTTGGGCTCAGTCGTTGTTTATACGACGTTTGTCCCAACTACCCTCACTTTACTAATAGTCGTTGACTTGCTGTGATTTGTTTTGAATTTAACCCTCTATCGTTAAGAAGGGACTTAGGGTGTCTTTCCATATTTTACCGATTGTATCACGGGGAGTGTTCTGAAGAGCTGTTTGAGCTTATTCCGGCCGCTCAATTCCATCATCGCACAGCTCGCCACAAAAGCCTATACCATCCTCACCACCTGGATGGTTGGCGCAGCACAGGGGTGCGTTTCATCGTAGCTTTCTTCCACGGACGTGTAAAATTTTGAATAATTGGCCATCAACTGTCTTTCCGAGGAACTACGACTTGAGTTATTTTAAGAAAAAAGCATATGTGTTTCTTAAAGGCCAAAAGCACACCGCTACCTAATTCACGGTTAGCTTTACCTTTCTCCTTAAGACCGTTTTTATCCCATCCCATTCCCCTCTATGGTAGGCAACACCCATAACGTATGTTATGGACGTCTATGGGCGACGCACTTTGCCATCAACATCGGCCATTGCGTCTGCTTGTTTGCCTTCCAATGCTATAAAAAAAAATCTACATCAATTAGGCAGTTGTGTAGAAACGCATTCTTATTAAATTCAAACAAATAAAATGGGTCGAACCCAGCGCCCCGGTGTAATTTCTAAAAAATACAATAATATTGCAGGTGGAAGAACTGCGCAGTTGCATGCGCGAAGTGTTACGGGCTGTGAAGAACCCGGGCGAGCCGAGAGCCACACAGACAGACATTACTGCGCTCACCACACCGCAGGTATACATTGTGCGAAATCGCATCGCAATGGGTACAGTCGTTTTGGTAAAATGGGTAGAGGAGAAAAGTTGTGTAGGATTAGTTTTTGGATTGTTCTAGTAATCGTTTGTAAAATATTTCTACAAACATAATATTTAATGGTTTGGGCGTAAATAAAATAAAGTTATCTATAACAGTAACATATTCATAATTAATAATTTTCTAAAATATTCTATTGTTTGATTTTGTGAATAATAAATTATATGATTATGACACGGGATTTTCCATCATACCATTCATAAAATTTAAATGCAATGCATTATACTTGAATGTAAATCAATTAGTTGCAATTTAAAAATGTATTATTTATATGTAATTTAAGTTAAATGAATGTTTGTGTGTATGTCAGGAGGAGCGAGTGAGTTGGTTGCGGCGGCCGCAGTCACTCGCACTGCCCTCTTCGCCGAGAGATAACACGTGAGTATATTGTACGAATTGAGAACCTTATTCGTTTTTGGAAATGAATAAGTAAAACTCAGTTTTATAACAAAAATAGACTACTAGGAGTCCGCCCCTACTTCGCCCGTGGGATATGTTTACGTTTTCTCTCCATAAAAACCATCTTCTTACTTCAGGGAATATTATAAAAAAAGAATTTACGAAATCGGTTCAGCCGTTCTCGAGTTTTGCGTTTACCAACAGATTTGACGATTAATTTTTATTATAAACTGCAAATAAACTGCAAATAAAAAAACAAATCCTATGTCACTCAAGAACAATATAGTTTACTGGTAAAATAATTTTCAAACCCTTTTCGATTTGTTTTCGAGTTAAGCCTGTGATTAATTTTATCAAAAACTAGCGCTCCTCCCCGGCTTCGCCCGTGGTACATGTATACGTTTTCTCTCCATAAGAACCATCCTCGTACTTCAAGGAATATTATAAAAAAAGAATTAGTGAAATCGGTCCACCCGTTCACGCGTGATGCCGTGACCAAGGAAAACGGGTTTCATTTTTATATATATAGATAATATTATAGCGGACATGCTTTCTTTATTAATATCAATATTATTAACGTGTATTTTTATTATTTTACAGGGACAAAACCGAAATAGAAACATTAGAAATAGAGAGAACGGAATCTGTCATAGAGGAACAAGATCAAAGCATAAACACCAACGAGCCAGAATTGTTGGCCGAATGAAAAGTATTGTCGAATATACGTGGGGAAATATCACTTTGATTGTAGACTCTATTTATAGGAGATAGAGATTGTTTTTGAATGACTTGAGTTGTCTGATTTTTGTTGGAATTTCATTAGATTGTTCATTGTAGACTTTATTTGTTAGGAGGTAAAGTCTGGTTTTGAATGACTTACTGAATTGGCGTTTATTTTTGTGGTATGCATTTTAATTCAAATAATATGATCTAAAAGAACTTTTCTTTTGTATGGGGAATGTATTTTTTTTTTTGTATTTTTACGTCGTATGATATAAATATTATGTTTAAAGTTGACCTGAATTTGTGTGGTATAGTATGTTTTTCGTTAATCAGTATTAGAATTTGCATTTTCATTTTTTTTGTAGTTGATAATAATTTAATACCACACGAGTTTTTTTTTTGTATTCAATTCGTTATCAACGGAAATCATGTTAAGGTTTTTTTTATTATTTACGGGTTTATCACCAAAAGTAAAAATAATACACACTGCCATAAAATTTTGAACAATCGAAGTGATATTTCGCACGCAATAATACGCTTTATTGTTTAAGTACGTAAGGGTCAATGTGGTACGCGCTTATCGCTTATACAATACGCACGCTGCCTCTTTCTTTCGTTACAAGTGTGAGGGAGATAGATATCTCGTTAATATAAGTATATGTGATGGAATTTTTTTATAGTATTTTAATGTTTTGTAATACAGTGTTAACCGATTTGGGAAAAGGTTATTATTAGGACGTTTTTTGTTGGGATAGTCATTTATTTTTTCATTAGTTTTACGATTTTTTTGTAAGGTTTAACATAGTTTTGCTGTGCATAGATAAATTGCCGATTACGTATTTGCTTATTACATAAAGTAAATATCTAATAAACTATTTGAATTTATTTTTAATCGTTGACCATTGAATATAATAATAAATAAGTTAATTTTAGTTAAATAAATTTATAATTGTTGAATTGGCGCGTAAAAGACATCTCGAATTTCGGAACGACTGATTTTTATTATTATACATTATAATAAAACTTTAACAATACGTAAAATAAATATACAAATTACAAACTGAAATTATCAGCCATTTTTGCTTGAATTCTGAATTCGTAAATCATACAATTTTTCATATTCATAATGCTTTATAATCTAAAATCATGTTTTTTTATATATTTGCTAAAAATGTAACCTCTTACAAACATAAATAAAAATATTATTTTAAAGTTAAAACATTATTTTCACTGCCATCACGAATTAACATAGTGAAAATAAAGAGAAATATTAAAATTAATATTATGACTCGAATGAGCTTCTCTAGTTAAGTTATAAAAAGTATTAATAATTTTAACAAATATTTTGATTTTACATCCCCATTCCTTATTAATGAGTCGAAAATTTAACCAATGATCTATTAGACTACAGGCCGGAGGCCCATGTTGAAAAAGTTATGGGTCATTATTTAATTATTCTCATCTGCACTCAGTTGGACAGCTTACAAGTAACGGCATAGTGCTAAATCTTAGTATTTTATGCTCTTATATCGTTCTAGATAGGTCACCTGGTGGTTCAAATGACCCATAACTTTTTCAACATGGGCCTGTAGTCTATATCGATATTCAAAATTGAATAAGTATGTAGTAGTTATAATAATAAAATAATAGATTTCAATAGAGTTATCTTTTAAAGCTGATCATGTATTTTAATTATTATTCAAGTCGTTTAGGTTTTTCAGTGTTACTTATAAGTTATAATAAAACTAATTTTGTGTCCTTTAATTTTCTATACATATAATGTTTCTTAAACAAAAAACAGTGGTACAATTTAATTATAATAATTTATATCAAAAAATGTCAAAATACGCACACGCAGAGACAGGACAGTTTGTCAAACGAAAGTGTATCTTATGTCATAGTTTATAAGCGCTAGTTTAAGGTTTATTTATTTTTGTAATCGCGAAGTTAATTAAGTTTTCTAAAAGCTTTATGTTTGTCACACTGTACAAAGTACGTCACGAATCTCTTACGCTTTTTTGTCATAGTATTAAGGTTTCGTTTAGTTGTAGCTATCTTGTGTAATGGTTCGGCCACACAGAGCCAAGAAAAACGTGTTCTTATGTGCATAAAAAAGAGCGTGTGTGCCGAGCACACGTGTCAGAAGTCTTTTTTGGCAAGATTCCAAGATACCAAAATCGTCCATGACGTAACGGTATTGCCATAACGCGGCCTTGAAATTTTACTTTCAACGCGCCCAAAGAAGTTTCACTTCAATAAAATTAATGAATTTTAATTACAGAATGAATGAAAACTTTAGATAATGATAACTTTATTCACCAAAAAAATATTTAAATAAGAAGTAATTAATACAATTGAAATGAGAAGAAAATGTTGTTGGTTCTGTGTGGAAGGACCATAAGTCTAACGTAGTTTTTACTTAGAGCCAGTGATTTGAGTCGCGTTGTGTCGAAATAATGGGAATTATTATTTTTTAAATGAATCTTTCATACGTATTTTCTAACTACATATTTTGTTAACTAATATTCACCAATCTCAGTATTCGCTAAGTTATTTTACTAGTCATTTTTATTATTTTTCACTTGTAAGTACAATAATAATTTATGATTGAAAACTATTGCGATGTATATTGTTCTATGTTTAAGTAAATACTTGAGTAAATATTATGTATCTGTTTATGTAGTACATGTATAATAAAAAAATATAAACAAATTAAATAGGCGAAGAAAATACTACCAATTACGTGATACACGCTAGCAACAAGAATTAGACGTTAATCTTACATTATACGGTGCATTTACATCAAACGAACGAATGCTCGTTCTAACCCCACTATGTCAAATTCTTTTAGTGTAAACAGCCGCAGAGCATTCTTCCGTCATTCTTAGTGCGTTCGAAAAGATTCTATGCAATGTTCTAATACTGAACAACACTGAATATGAGTTTTCGTTTACACTAAAAGATCACGAAAGAATGCTCTTGCTCTTGCTCTAGCTCTATGTTCGTTTGATGTTAATGTACCGTTAGGATCGTTTTAAAGGAGATTGCCCAAGTGACTATGGCACTTGGTATCGCAATCAAACTTATTGTGTCAAGATGAAATATAGCTCAATTTAAAGCTTGATTTTAGTACTTTTAGAAACGATTAAAGTTTTTATGTAAATAAGCCGCAGTTCGCGACAATAAAAATAAAACAATAGTTTTATTCAACACTTCAAAAAAATACTTTATCGAGTTTAAACTAACGATGAACGATAAGTTTTACATTTATTACATAGGTAATATTTTAATTTACAAGACAGATGTGAAAAGTAAATCGTAATAAACATTATTTCAAAATAAATAACGTCGAACAATGCGTCGAACACATTCATTCAACATTCATTTCAAATAGAAACTATGACATATGACGCAGGACGCTTGCAAGAGAGATAGATATATGTGTCAAAACAAAACCTTTTACTTTTATTTCTATTTATTCGGTATAATTACGACTTAATAGTGATAAATATGATCATTATAAATACAAATAGGAATTAACAATATCACGAACACGTGACACAACTAGTATTTTACCGATTCCATACGTGGTCATACATGTTTCAAAACACAAACTTTTACTATTATTTCAATTTATCCGGTATAATTAAGACTTAATAGTGATACATATGATCATTATAAATACAAATAGGAATTAACAATATCACGAATACGTGGCACAACTAAAATTTTACCGATACCACCCGTGGTCATTCTCCAAACCAGTTTATGTTATTAAAGTGAAGTTAACTTTGGTAACAATACGTTCCTATTGGTATATCAACTTTTGTAATCATTATTCAAGTAATGCAAATATGAGTATATTTGTTCTTTTTTCCTTATGTTGCAGTTAAAAAATAAGAAAATAACAACATTGAACAACAATCAATAGTTCTAACATAGACCAATATACATCGTCTATAGTTGAATTTATTGTATATAATTTTATATTTCTATATCTCGATCCCAAAGTTCAGGCTATATTAATTATATTTTGTATCACTTTATGTCGCGTAACTACACCCTCAATGTCAAATCACATTATCTCATTAGTACCTAAATATTTAGTTTTAATTTCACTCTCACCAATTGAAAAAGACCAAAATATATTTTTACTGACATTTTTTACTGTATATATGCTGTTTCAGTGTATGCCTTACACATACAATATACTACAATAAAGTTATTGGAATACATATTTCGTCTGCACCAAAGAATACTCATTAAAAATATTATTGGATAGAACCTATAATTACTACGTGTTTTTTAAAATAAATCCATAACATACGAAGTATAAAAACAAATGAATTGAAATATATTGTAAGTGTAAGGTGCTTTTGATAAAAGACAATATGTGGATAGGACATTATCTGTAAACAAAAACAGATTTCAAAAGATTAGTTTTTATTTTTATAGCGCTTTGGCTAACATCGAATTTTTTGTAAATTTTCACCTTCCTCGTTTATTTCTGAACAGATAAAATTTTTATTTTTTTCGAACAAAATGTTTATTTGTTTGGTAACTGAAGAGCGATGACGAAAATAGCATTAAAAAGACAAATTCTCTCTAAGTTATGTCGCTGTACGGTTCCCAAAGACACTTGCCGTCCTACTTCAATTATATAGCGTACCCACCTTATTTGTTATCGTTTCGTTAGAGCCTGTATTTATTGTTTTATAAAAATATTTTGAAAAATATGCTGTTTTATTTTTATACCTCTTCCTTATGTCTTCCCTTCCTTATTTCATTCTAATATCACAACACTTAATTGTACATTTTTTAAATCTACAAAAACGTGTTAGAAACACTTAGAAAAACAATTGAACATAGGTAGGTGAAATAGGATTCGAGCCCGCCTCTTTTGCTTATAGACCGGGAGATACTGACACAAAATTTCGAGTCATTTGTAACAGGATGGCGGTTCTACAGGGGTCTTAGTACGCAATGACAAAAAGAAAAACGATGGTGTGAACGCTGGTACCGGCGGCTTAGTCGCGTGGGCGTTAGTCGAACTCGTCGGAAAAATAGCGAAGTCAAACGATTTGTAACACAAAAATTTTAGAATTTACCGATAGCCCATAAAAAAGAAGTAGGCGGTAGTGTCATGCCATACTTTTCCGGTGTGACTTACAGCCCGCCATACCGACGCGAATGTGTTGATTTAAAAAAAACAATTCAACCATTTGTACCAGGCTAACTTTTGCACAGGTAACCATCGTCGTGCAGCCATTTACGAAAATCGCCATGCCATACTTTTCGGACGATTCCAAATGGTCGCCATACCGCCGAAAATCTGAAAATTTTTTTTTTCGCCGAACCATTTGTAACACCCTAAATTTTTTTTTTCAACAACTCCTGAATGATTATAAATAGAAGTGTGATAATGCCATACCTGTGGGAGGTGGTGAATGTGTATAAGATTTTTTTTTTATTGTATGATTTTATTCGTATTTTGAACGATTTGTAACAGTATGGCATTAATCTTTCCTATAAGTTTGAGGTTCAACAAATATAAGTACAAAATTTTAAAGATCTAGGTGGTAGAAATCTTCACTTCTATAAATAAACTAGCTGGTGCGTTGTGCGCGGGCTGCAAGCAGCCCGCGAGCCCCTTTTGCCCCTGGGTTGAAGCAATAGGGCAGTCATTTGAAAATGCATCAAAATCCCCCGTCAATTTGTTATTATTTGCCAACAGCGATTCCACAGTCAATCGCAAGTGCTTATAAATTCCCAATTCAAATATTATTTTCTATTCTGAAATGCTGTCGACCTTCGAGGGTGCGTGGTGCGCGGGCTGCAAGCAGCCCGCGAGCCTCTTTTGCCCCTGGGTTGAAGCAATAGGGCAGTCATTTGAAAATGCATTTGAATTTCCTGTCCATTTGTTACATCT
>CAJQZM010028115.1:0-19995 GCA_907164665.1 Colias nastes | reverse complement strand
AAAAAAAAAACATATTGTATAATCAATCTAATTATTTGTTTTTTTTTTCGTTTCCAGTGTGTGATATTTCATCTACGGTGTACTGGAGACATCCATTTTCACCAATTTGCAATCCAAGGCAATTAGTTGAATATATTGTTATGGACATTGATATTTTAAAAGAACATGTAGGTATTATTTCAAAAAATTTATAGGTACTCAAAAATGAATTTATTAAAAGAGTTCAAAATTTATATCAACACTAGCTGCGCTTCGCGGCTTCACCCGCTTGGCTCCGCTCCTGTCGGTCTTAGCGTAATGATATATAGCCTATAGCCTTCCTCGATAAATGGGCTATCTGACAACGAAAGAATTTTTCAAATCGGACCAGAAATTCCTGAGATTAGCGCATTCAAACAAACAAACTCTTCAGCTTTATAATATTAGTATAGATTATTACATTAATGTATGTGCATATTATTGTGAAATTTTAGATAACGGAAAAGCTTTCGTAATTTCACTATCTTGTGATTCTTATTAGAATTTTGCATGAATTCTTCTGATTTATGTATTTTTTTTTTGTATTACTTATCCTATTTTTAACAAATGTTTTACTAATTTAACAAATTAATTTTACAATTCACAGGAAAAGAAAACATTCCCGGGACAAGGTGTGGTCTCCAACAAGCATGTGGTGGCCGATGTATGGGTTGTGAAAGCTAGCGAGTTGGGCTTGGACGTGAGCCCCGTGCACGCTAGGACACACTTAGGTCATATATTGAAACCTGGAGATACTGTACTTGGGTAAGTGGTAAATTTAAAAACTTAGGCTAGTTAGAAACTTTTGATAAAAAAATAAGAAAATTCCTAAAAAACATCTTTAATACGGATTTTAAACGCAATTTATTGATTCCGATATTATTTTCCGATTTTTTAAAATAATAATGCTGTATCTATTAAACACAAGAATCACATTCTTTACTTTGTAGTTTAAATTCAATTATCATAAACAATTTCATAAAAGATAACCGTGATCATGAGAATGTAATAATATCTACACAAGGCTTTTGTTTTAAATAAAAATAATCATGCTAAAACACAATGGTCTATCCTCTATCTAATTTTTTTTTAAGCTATTGCATAGCTTCTATCGCGGGCCTTGAGCGCGGGGACCGAATCCAGAAATTGCGTAACGAAAAACCTCACGCTCCCCACTCCGACGGGCACGGAGGTGTGGCTTGAAGGCATGCTATGCAATAGCTTTACCGCGGCAGTCCCCGAGTGCCACACGTCTTTTTTTTAAATTTTGATTCCCTCTATTCAGCTACAACCTAAGCGATTCGAACGTGAACGACGACAACTTCGACAAACTGGACCGCAGCCACATACCGGACGTGTTCCTTGTGAAGAAGTTCTACGGCGAGCGGTCGGCGCGGCGCCGCGCGCGCAACTGGAAGCTGAAGCACATGGCCGACGAGCTGCACGACGGGACGGGGTCGTCGAACGAGTGAGTTTGAATTTCGAATAATTTTTTGATTTTTTTTTTTTCGCCTGCCAGTGTTTGCTTTTCAGGAGTTCCAAGTCCGTTTTTTATTGCGTGCCAGTCTGGTTTTGACATTTCGAACGTTTTGTCTATGGTTTATATTAGATTCCAAAATAGTACACATGCCTAAGAACCATCTTATAGGTAAACCAGAATCTGATGGCAAATAGGGAAATCAAAATTTTGAGTATGCAACCCTAGGGAAAATGGACTGAACGATCTTGATACTGCTTACTTTTTATTTTGACCTCAATATCATTAGTCACAGTGGATATTACTGTACTTAATAATGAGATATCCACGAAATATTATGTAGGCACTTATTACATATACAATATACATATTACTTTTATATAGGTAATACATATTATTTATTTATACATACCTATATTTGTATAAATCATTATGCCATGTGAAAATATGGATTTAATGATAATCCAGATCAAAACTCGATTGTTTATAAAATATATGATATGATACGATGTTATATAAAATAAAACAAAAATAAAATAAAATCATGTTTATTTTCGTTAGTATTAACACATTATAAAATTGACTTGGACTGCTTGGACTTGACAAATAGCCGTATTGTAAACGCCTGTAATAAGTTTCCATAAAATTATATTTTAATCAACAAACAATATTATAGTTAAGTACCTACTTATAATATTTTTAATTTAAAGTATCAAAACGGGTAAGTCCAATTTAGCAATAAAATCTTCCACGCGCTTTAAAATTGAAAATTGTGATGTGATTGATCCTTCTTCATCGAATGTTTTTCTATACACATTGTAAACAACACCTATTGCTTGTGATCGCAGCGGTTTTATCGATATTTCGAAGATTTTGAAGACAAAATCCTAAAAATTAATCATCAACACAAATAATTTGACAACCAATTTGATAGTTGTCAAATAAAGTTGCCACATGAAAATCTTTTATTTTTTAAATATAAATATGCCATCAGATTCTGGTAGACCTATAATCAAAAAGTTATGCGATTTACACAGCTATTCAGTTCTCAGTTACAATGTACACAAGCCATAAACTTTTCTATTACTTTTCTATTCAATTAGGGGCGTTGAAGTATTACGTAACGCAATTTAGAGGGAGGGGGGGGGGGGGTCTCGTAAAACGTTTTGATGCGTAATAGGGTACAGAAAAAATGTTACAGTGTGTTACAAGGGGGAGAGGGGGGTCAAAAATCTTCCATAATTGCGTTACTTATACTTGATATATGTTTTGCAATAAGGGAGCGTTCCCTTATTGCAAAATTGTATTCATTATTGTTAATCATTTTTACTCATTTTTTTTGCTCCAACATATATTATTTTTAATTATTACTACTACCATAGTACTCATAAATTTTTATACATGATTGGTAACCAGGACCTTTATCTTAAATTTAACAATGAAAACAATCGAATTGTTATTTATTATCAAACCTACTTCCATTTCGATACGCAATCTAGTTTGTTGATTCCGAGATAAGATTAACTTCTTAATTAAAAAACAAAACAACATACATACCATAATTAGTGCGATTATCATCTAATTTATGTGTAACTAGGTTATGTACTCGAATTTGTTCATAATTTTTGGATTTTGTTAAAAAGTCCGATATTTTTATATAACATTTCTCTAACGATATGATAAATAAAAAATCATTGGTATATTTTTTTAGACATCCATTTCTATCTCACATGACTCATTGGAGATCCATGCTTTAGAATAAATTCGTAAATAACCTTTCTGCTTCACATAAAACTATTATATTAACTGTCTAAATGGTATATTTCTAAAAGAAATACGACTATTATTTTCAGACAAATTATAAATTGAAAAAAATCTATCTATTGTTTTAATTTTATGTGTGCGTACAAACCTACATGAAATGGAGGTTTTAAGATAAAATTATCGAATTCTTAGATGGATATATTTTTAGTGAACTTTACAGGAAATATTGAGCATTTTCTGGAAGCTATAGTACTAATAGAAAAGTATAGTTAAAAAGGAAAACAGGGGTATTGGTCATAGAAGAAGTTGATAATATTATTATTCTGTAAAAAATCAATGCTTTATAATTTAATCCAGGAAGAAAAAAGGCGAGAGCATTTGTATGGAGAAAATACCGACCGCATCTTACTATAGCACCGCTTAACGACCGACGTTACATAATATTTCATTCAACATTTGTATTTTACTTTACAGGGACTACAACGAGTTCCTGGATGATCTTGAAGAGGACCCTGCGTTCAGGCAAAACATCAATATATTCAAGGATGAAAAATCGATTCCAATAGACACAGATGATGATATCGACCCGTCTCTCCCGCGTATCACCTTGGCTGAAATGTTAGACGACTTGGTCATTGAAGACGTGGATATGACAGAAGTTTAACCCACGTGTTTTTACAATTTTGCAGTAATAAATATTATCTGGTTATATTGTGTTTTATTTTAACTACAGTCTATTTTGAAATAAATTAATCCTCGAAATTATTATTACATATTATTTTAATAGAGTGGTATAGCAACATTATAGCAATAGTAAAAAATAGCGTGTGTGCCGAGTGTCAGAAGTGAAACTTCTTTGGCAAGATTCAAATATTCAAAATCGTCGCTTTACTCCATGACATGACGGTATTGCTATGACGCAAACTTGAAATTTTACTCAAAAGCGCGCCTAAAGAAGTTTCACTTCAAAACGTTATTTGGTAGATATACGTTCTGCAAGGAACCCATATCACCTTGGATAAGTTCATTCATAGCTGTTAATTCAACAGATTACGAAAGGGAATAATTATGCAGTATGCTATCGGACAATCGTTTATCAATATTTTTAACATGATAGATTGTGGATAATCGAATAATTCTTTCGCATAATGAGTACCTGAATAGTGTGTGGGCTATGTCATGCAGCGTACGTGAATGAAGTGCGTGGTTTTGTCTAGTGGTCTGATATCGATCACTTGAGAATTATCTTGATCAGAAAGATGTGTGCTTTGTAAACGATAATATATACATATCTATTGTTAGACCTTGTTGACTCAGTATTTAGTATAGAATAATCCGATTGGTCAATACGTACTGCTTTATCGACGATTTTCCTCGCAACTCTTTGTGATATATAAAAATTGTGAGCCTTTAACGTATTTTGCTAATTAATAGCACATGCTTTCATAATGAAGTTGTTTTTTATCGTATTAACTTATGTTATAAGTGTTTGTGTCGCAACGACGCATTTATCTTCAGGTAAGAAACATATTTATTAACAACTAATAATACCAGAATAATGTAGGTATCTATGTATTGTAGTTACATTTGAATTGATTTAAATGGATTAATAATATTAAATTAATATTCATTTGAAAATGAAAGTCTAAAATATAGCATGCCTCGAGGCTCTATAGTTTATTCTACCTATTACAAACAATTATTAAATTTAACAGTATTTTTTACCAAGTGTCTTAATAATTGTCTGAAATATTTCAGAGGATCTACAAAGCCTCTTTTTCAAAGCTGGTAAAAATGAATTAAATGAAACGGAGAAAAGTTACATTCAAGATTTAGCGCAGATTGTATATTTGCCGCAAAAAGATTTGGCAGCCGATGATAGAAGCTTGGAACCTAGATCGGTATGTAAACTGTTGAATTTATTAGTGTTAGTGTAAGACAGTAAGAATAATGTAAGAAAATCTTAAGACCGGTGCTTAGACTTATAATCAACTAGGTATTCATATTTTATTTATCTTTAGTAAAATAAAATTATTATACCACATGCCGGCAAAAATTGTACTTAATATTAAGCAACACACGCCTCCCGTTCACGTCCCTTTTTAATTAAGCAATAATTAAGTACCTACTTACATACTCGATTTGTTATCACTTATCATAAAATCATGATGACGATTTTTCATTAAAAAGGAAATTATTATCATGTAGATTCTTTAACTATTATACCTAAAATAACGGAGATTAAATTAAAATAATTAAGATTGCATGAGTATGATACGCTGAGGGTATCTAAGGCAAGACATAAGAACCTGACTACGAAAATCTATACGGTCTGGAAATTAATAAAAGTACTGCAATTCCATTAGATATAAATTTATATAAAAAGTAACGCTCGGATGAGCATGATGCTCTATATTTGCTTTTCATTAATATATTAAAGAGTTGTACTAAAAAAATTTCATTACCCAATAAGAATTACAATCTATTACTTATTTACTATCATTAATTTTTTTTTAATATTATGATAATTGTGTAGGATGAAATAAATTATAAGATACCGTTTATAATTCGTTTCCCAAAGATTCACGTTTTACTAAGCGTTTTACACACAATTTAATCAACTTTTCTAAATTTATAACTTTTCTGTTTCAGACGTTGAACTGTTTAGTATGTCGGAGCGCATTTGGTGCATTATTTGACCTGGTAAATGCAGCAGTATCCGATGATGATCTTGTCGACTCAATAACGGATATTTGCATCAATTTGTCAATTGTATCTCCTAAAGTTTGTCGTGGTGCTGTTGAATTAAACGTGGTAAGTACCTATTTAGGTAAATTTATTACGGATTGTTAATCTAAACCATTCCCGAATTACTCTGGAGACAGAAGAATTTTCATTAAAATCGATGGAGCCGTTTAATACGAATTCAGTGAGTATATTGTATTTTTTATAGGTATTTTTGAATGTTTGGAACGAATCAAAACGTCACCTACTTTACCGATTTCCTAATTTTTTTTCATCTTCAGGGAGCTGGCTCGTCAAGGCATGTGCTACTTATAGCAAATAATAATTAAAAATATACAACATCCTGCTACAAAAACTATTTCTGTCTTTTAGCCCATCTTTACGTATATCATAAGAAATACACCAGAAGCAGAAGCGCGCACGTTCTGTGCTTTCGCTCTACAGACAAATACTAAGTCCAATAATTGCAACTACAATGACGAGAGATACAACTGGCAAGTTGAATTGCCACCTCCTAGTAGAACATCCGTCGTAAGTATAAAACATCAAAAATGTATTTCAATATAAAATGTAATTGGTTTCATCAATTACATTATTTAGAAATATGTTTATATTGCAACATCTTACATCAGTACATCTGTTACAAAATTAGCCACTGTCAATACAGCATGTTTACTTAAAGGATTATCGTAGATATACCTACGTATCCTTCCATATAAAAAACATATTTTAGCACAGACCGTTTCCACCAGTGCTACGCTATGTGCATTGATGGATAACAAACGCATTCACACCAACGTTACATAGCACATATCTGGTGGAAAAGCACCCTTAGATCTACACGATGTTTTAATATAGGTAGGTAAGTAGAGTCTGATTCTTCATTATTTATTTTAGATACCAAGGACCGATACCAAACCTCTCACCGTCGCTATCATATCAGATGCTCACATTGACCCATTATACGAGCCTTTCGGAGTCGCCGATTGCTCTGAACCAACATGCTGTAGGGTTGGACAAACGCCAAGCACTCAGACCTTCACTTACAACCCGGAAACAGATGACCCTATAGTACTAAACAGTACTTCTGAAGTGAATGGACAAATCGTCCTTGATATAGATGCTGGAAAAAAGTTAAAACTGATGAGAAGCAAGATGAGCAGAAATACGCGTAACTCCGCCCCTGCTGGCTACTGGGGTGATTACAGAAATTGTGATTCACCCATTTGGGCTTATGATGATGTTATTGATAGAATACATTCGACGCATAAGGTAAAAACCTAAAAAATATTCCCTTTAACAATACTTATATACATATAGAATATTTAGGCCATTCAGTACTGAATCATACAAGAATTGCGGTATTCTCGAAAATAGACGAGTTAAACATTTCTACTGAAATGTATCTTTTGTTTGCCGATAATACCTAATACTTATCATTTAATAAATCCCGACAATAGATAAATATTCGATTTATACAATATTTTTCTAGTAGATAGGTAGTAGAGATCGAACCTATGTTTGTGTCAGGGTTACTTACTATAAAGAAGTACATCAAAGTACCTATTATTAATTTTCTTTCAGGATATAGACGTAATCTATTATTTAGGGGACACAATTGATCATCACATTTGGGAAACAACATACGATTTAATAAACGACGTGAACCTTTACCTCGTGGAAAAAATTAGAAAAACTTTTGGCGACCATATTCCAGTTTTAGCTACTATTGGAAATCACGAATCTCAGCCTACTAACCAGTAATGTATCTAGCTTTTAGAGAAATAACTACTGAAAAGCGATGTTCTTTATCGTGCTCAAAAAAAATTTGCCATGTAATTTAATTTTAAAGACAGTTTATTAACTTCGTTTTAATTTTAACGAATTAGTTAATAACTATTAGGTATGTTATGTCAATAACTTGCTCGAAAATTTTTCTCATTTTAAAATACTTAAATAAAGAAAAATGAAAGAACAAACACTTATTTGTACCCATACACATTGATTAATATTATGACATAAAAAAATTAAAATTAACTTTGAAGAATTAATAATTTTAATCGCTTGTCGCAGATTCGCACCAGAGAGAGTAACCGATGAAAAACTGAACACCACGTGGTTATATGAAGGTTTGGCTAAAAAATGGGGCTTGTATTTAACTGACGAGGCAAAGGAAACAATGCGTAGACGGGGAGAGTTCTCTATGGTTGTCCGACCGGGTCTACGGGTCATTTCAATCAACACCAATGTCGCCTATAAAAATAATTGGTAAATGTTTAAATAGGCCATTATTCAATCTGCAACTTAAGATTTACCTTATGCCCATGTGATGCTGATTCGAAATAACGCATCACTTAAATTAGAACTACAATCCTTTAATTAATCTATTAGAATTTTTTTTTAAAGAATAGAAAAGAAAACGATGTTAGGACTGGATCCCTCGCCGTTTTGTGTAGTTTTTTTTAATCTTTATAAGCATTTTAATGCTATAAATGTAAAAGATAAAAAGTAAAAACTGCCCTATTTATATTATGTTTTGCCATTTCCACAATTTCCTTTATAGTTACTACACTATTAATTAAAAAACCGGCCAAGTGCGAGTCGGGCTCGCGCACAAAGGGTTCCGTAGCAGCAAATATAATAAATTACAGTTAAATCAACCTATCTCAAAAACTATAAGAGATACTTTGATCAAACCAAAAATCGTTGAAAGAGTTAATTAGCATGCATCACCTCTATTTTTTTTAGAATTTTATACCCCGTAGTTATAAAAATAGAGGGGGGGGGACATACTTTTTACGACTTTGAGAGCTGATATCTCAAAAACCGTTCACTTTAAGAAAAATGTTTTTTAGAAAACTTTATATCATTTTAAAAGACCTTTCCATTGATACCCCACACGGGTATGTACATCGAAAAAAAAAATTTCATCCCTCAGTTACATGTATGGGGGGCCCCACCCCCAATTCTTTTTTTTACTATTTAGTGTCATATTTTTGTAGCGGTTCATACAACACATATTCCCATCAAATTTCATCACTGTAGTACTTATAGTTTCCGAGTAAATCGGCTGTGACAGACGGACAGACGGACAGACGGACAGACGGACATGACGAAACTATAAGGGTTCCGTTTTTGCCATTTTGGCTACGGAACCCTAAAAATGTACATGAACTTACGATTCCCTTCAAATCAAGAACAAGTTAGTGACTAGCTTCTCTTTCAGGTGGTTAGTATTCGATCCTCTGGACGCAAAGAATCACCTGGACTGGCTTGTAGGAGAGCTCTACAAAGCTGAACAAAATGGTGAAAAAGTGCACATTTTGAGTCATATTCCACCCGGCGTACATGATTTAACACATACTTGGACCCGCGAGTACAATCGAATTGTTATTAGGTAATGTTTTATTATAAAATAGTTACTATATAATAAAAATACTGAATAATTTCAAAATCTATACTTCTCTAATAAGATAAAGCTGAAAAGCTGTTGTTTGAAATTTGAATGCGCTATTCTTAGAAACTACTGGACCGATTTTAAAAGATTTCATTGGCAGATAGCTTATTTACCAAATGAGGCTACTTTTGTAATTGCATGCAAACTACTTTTATAAGTAATTAATAACAATAATTATAAAAAAAACTAATGTAAATATTTTCCATAGATTCAAATCAACGATAGCAGCGGAATTCAACGGGCACCTACATTCAGACGAGTTCAGATTGTTCTACGACGAAGCCAACAGCCCCGTGGCGGTTGCTTGGGGCGGTGGTAGCGCTACCACCTACTCCAATTATAATCTGAATTATAAGATCGCTACTTTTGGACCGGAAAATTTCGTATGTATTTTATATTTAGCATATTTTTAAGCTATTGCATAGCTTCTATCGCGGGCCTTGAGCGCGGGGACCGAATCGAGAAATTCCGTAACGAAAAAACCTCACGCTCCCCACTCCGACGGGCACGGAGGTGTGGCTTGAAGGCATACTATGCAATAGCTTTACCGCGGCAGTCCCCGAGTGCCACACGTCTTTTTTTATTTATTAATGCTTTCTAAATACAGGGCTATTTTGTTTTTATAAGATTATCGTGTAGATTTCATATCGATATAAAATAGTGGAATCGTGATATACTTATTATCAAGAAAGTTTATTCAAAGTTGAGAAAAAAATTTTTTCGATAGCAACATTTTTTCAATAATTTTTTTTTTTTCAGGAACCATTGAGTATCGACAATTACATTTACAACTTAACTGAAGCCAACCTGACTCCAGGTAGAAGACCGCACTGGTTCCAACTTTACGATCTAAAGAACACATTTGGTATCCAAGACCTTTCGCCCACGGCTCTAAATAACTTGGTACATTCCATGGTCACAGATAAAAAATCGTTACTAGACATCTATAACGCTTTTTACTCAAAACTTAGCGACACAAGATGGCCGCATTGCAATGATTACTGTAAAATTGATAATCTGTGCAAAGTTGTTGTTACTGTGTTGTTCGAAAGAGAGAGGTGTGAGGAATTACGAAGGTTATTCTTCGCATAAGTGTTAAAATAAAAGCATTATTTTAAATTAAATCGTTTTATTTCTAAATCTCAACAATATATAATTTATTTTTTTAAACTAATGATCCGCTATACTTAACCACGCTAATTGAGGCTTCCACTTTAAATCTTTACTTGGTATTTTATCTAAGGTTGCCATCTGAAAAAATGAATTACCATTTTTAAGAAATGCACATTCTTACACTTTCTACATAAATATATAAAAAAATTCATATTAGATTTAGGACCAAATTCACTACTTGTTGATATCCATGATAGCCTGCTGAACACCTTTTGTTATATTATACATATATGTTATTTATGCTGACAGATAAATTAAACAACCCATATAACTATTAGTATAAAACTGGCGCTAAAACATTATAAAATAGACACTGAATCATTATGAGACAATTAAAATAAAGTAAAAAATTGCTAAGATTCTATTTATATTTATATATTGTAGAGTGGACTAATTTATTCATAACTAGCGGTCCGCCCCGGCTTCGCCCGTGGAACCTACATGTTGACGTTTTTTTTCATAAGAACCATCCTCGTACTTCAAGGAATAGATTCCGCAGCGCACGCGATGACAGAATTTTTATTAAGGAATTTTTTACACCTTGGGTTACATTATTGGCGACCGCCTCCTTGGTACAGTGGTTGACGCGTGAGCGTAGAACCGAGGGGTCCTGGGTTCGATTCCCGGTGGAGACGAAGAAAAAAAAAAATGTCTCGGTCTGGCAGGATACAGAAGGCTGATCACCTACTTGTCCCTAAAGAAAATCGATCAGTGAAACAGATGTATGAATAATGCATCTGCCCCTTACCCCACTACGGGGACACGGGACTTCACTTTTTTACATTATTGCATTTTTGGTAAGGATCTCTAATTTTTTTGAAAATGCAATATAGCCTATGTTTCTAATGGTTTCTAGCTTTCTAATGGTGAAAGAATTTTTGAAATTGGTCCAGTAGTTTATGCGTGAAAACCATACATATATACATAATTAAAAACCTTTACTCTTTATAATATTAGTATAGATATACTACATTGATTTATACTAAACAACTAGACTCACAAACACATTCAATGTCCGAAGCAAAACTCTGCCTATACGTCTTCTATCTGCCTTCAGGCAGAGTTTTCTAATGAGTGATATAATTGAAAGTTGTTGCTACGAAATTTCTAATGAGTTTTGTACTCGAAAATTCATGATAATTTAAATGTTCGTCATATTATACAAATGACGTCACGAAATCGCGTTTAAAATTTTTAATATCTAAACAAGTTATTTACCTGATGCCGTATAAAATGTACAATCTTTTCAACGTGTGCTGCTTTGACATCATGTGACAATGAATAGAACCTCCTCCACACCGCTGCAGCCAACACCTTATCATCATCTAACCCTTCATCATAACCCACTAGTGCTGCTTGAAATTGTTCTGATAGTTCTGTCACTTGTTTCTTAGCTATGGTGGGATTTGCACCCTGAAAGAACATTATATTAGAATTATTTATGGAAATTCTAAGATATTATTTATAGTTAAATTTTTCAAATTTTCAAAAGTTATTATCCTTTTAAAGCAACATGCAACAAACAAGAATCATTCAAAGCTGTTCAGCCGTTTTTAAGGTATGTGTGGTATTACTACCACAACTTTCTTGTGTGTTAATAAAAAATTTAATATTGTTTTGTGATGTATTATTAATGCTGAATTCAAAATATCAGAAATTCTAAAAAATACACTTATAATACTCCCAATGCTCATCCTAAAATATATTTTTAAAGTTGACATGATACAAACTGTATTCATCAAAAAATTAATAAGTAAAATAACTATTAATTAAAGTGTATAGACTATTTATCAAGCCTTACCTCTAACAACTTAATCCTATTAGCGACGTCCGCCCACAGTGCTTCTATAATACAATTCCTTACGAAATGGCCGTTTCCCTTCAATAATTTCTTCTTATCCCCAGTAACGGTAACGTCTTCAGCCATATAACGAACTAGTATCAACCATACATGCAGTTCAGTGACTATGAACCAGGATGTAAATGTATCTGGGAGCTCTAGCACTTCAAACCACTCGTGATATGCTATTTTTTCAGGTACGCACTCATATAGGAAATAACCAGTAAGTTTAAGCCGCTGAAATAAAGATGCATATGCATAGATGTATTCTTATTGGAAAACAAATAGATTGCATTTGTTAAACAACTTAAAATATTAAAATAGAATTTTATGATTAATAATTTAGTACTATATTGTATAATAAATAATGAATGATTGTTTAGATTGCGAAATAAATATATTATTTATATTCCAAATGATCAACATAATATTATGTATTTATGCTTAAATTTAGTAAGGAGTGTCATTCATATCAACCTGGCTTGCATAATTACTACACTGGATTTAAATAAACTTTAAATCTATATATAGGATATTTCAATATAATTAAGGGCAATATTTACAGCTCTTTCTTGATCCATCCATCCCACTGCCTTCATGAATTTCTTGAGGTAGCTTTCATCAACAGCCACGGTGCTTTGTACTCTTCGATTCAATACTTCACAGCATGGAATAATATTGCAAGGTCTTGCATAATCAACATAACCTTTTAGTGCGTACTGCCGAAGCATCTAAAACAACATTGTTTAAATATTATATCCTAGTACTATTAGCTGTATTTACAGGAAAATAAATAGGCATCTAATATTATTACTTACAGGAGAAAACAAACTACGTCTTATCATTCTGATTTATGAATTTAAGCGCTGCGTATAAAATTATTGTAGAGATTTCAATTATTAATTAAAATAGTCATATTTATTCAAATTCCAGTAATTAGGATTAATTTCATGAAACTTATAATTTGTTGCATTCAATCCAGTTAGAATTGCACCATATAATATATATTATATTACTCTATGAATTGCACTTTAATTGTTATTGCATGACAAAAATCAAAATATGACATCTGAATTTTGACAATTGACACATTTTTTTCTTTTCTCTAAATAAAACTACAAAGATATCTGCGAATTTGAAATTATATCCAGACTTTCAGCGAACTGTTATTTTTTATAGAATGAAAATTTTAATTAAGTGTTGTCCTAAATGGTGAAATTACAATATAATAAACCCATACTGGTTAATAAAATATATTAATAACTTAAGAGTATGTTCTATTTTTGTTACAATTTAATTAAATGTGTAATTTGTTAATCGTGCTCCTTATGCAATAAGCTAAACAATAAGAGTGTATATTAAACATAAATCTAGTTCATAAATGTTCATTTTTCATGTGCCCTATTTGTGGCCATATTAATGACATTGTGTTGCCTTGCTTTGATAACAATTTTGGTATCGGTAATTCCGTAACGAAAACTGGTAACATTATACGTATCTGACTTGCCCACTGACCTCTATAACTATACGCTGGACAGGCTATTGCTGTCATTTTTTTGTGCCTATTTGAAAATCGCCATTTTGGCGCTGACGGCAGCAGTGAGGCCGTAGACAGAGAATCCAATAGACACCGGCAATGCGTGTCGCAGAAAGAGATAAAAAAGAATACGTCACAATATTTAGGGTTACCGTGTGAGGGAAAATTTACCCCGCAATTTGTAAGATACAAATCTCTCAATATTATTCACATAACATAAGTGGATAATAATGAGATATCCACATTACATACTTACATGTTTATACTAATATTATAAAGAGGAAATGTTTGTAATTATGTATGTATGTATGTATGGTTTTCACGCATAAACTACTGGACCGATTTCAAAAATTCTTTCACCATTAGAAAGCTGCATCTTCACTGAGCAACATAGGCTATATTGCATTTTCAAAAAAATTAGAGATCCTTACCAAAAATGCAATAATGTATCCTTAATAAAAATTCTGTCATCGTGTGCGCTGCGATATCTATTGAAAATAGAACAAATAAATGTTCTACGGTATTATAGAATGGACCAATATCTACAAGAAAGTCCGCGATATTCCATTCAAAAGATATAACGAATTTTTAAGTGTCAATTTACAGAAAATAGTAGGTATACTGTTTAATACAATGAGTAGGCGTAGTGCGGGACGGGGTGAAGGTGAGGAGGGAAGGGATATTCGCAGGAACTACTTTGATTCCGATTTGAATTTTGAAAATTCTTTCAGTGTTAGATAGCCCATTGATCGAGGAAGGCTATAGTAGGCTATATTGTACCATAACACTTAGACCAACAGGAGTGGAGCCACGCGGGTGAAACCGCGGAGCGCAGCTAGTATATAATAAACATATTACTTTTAGATGGGTAATACATATTATTATGTATATACACATACCTATATATTATATAATATGTATAATATATATATCATTATCATAATCCCATATGAAAATGTGTATGTAATGATAATGTAGATGAAAACTCGATTGTTTATTATTTTTTATAAAATAAAATAAAAAAAAATAAAAGAATGTTTATTTTCGTAAGTATTAACAGATACACACGTTAATTATATTGACCGACCCGCGAAGGCGCAAAAAAAAAAACGAAATTTACTTAATAATAATTTATTGTAATAAAAAAATTACATTTAAATTATCTCTAACTTAATTAACTACGTCCCTCCGGTTCAATGTTGGAACCAAGAGTGTCCATTGTCTTCGGCGGGGCAGCGTCGCGGTGGTAGTGATTGTAATACTTTCTAACCTTCGGTTTTGGTTTCCAATCTGTTCATCCTGTAGCTACAATCCAAATTTGTCGTAAATTATCCGGTTCAGGAAAACTGGAACAAGCCATTGAATATTTCAGATTCTATATTTAATTAAATACACACTGCAGAATATATATTATTATTTCCCATAATAGTGGGTAACAATTTGTAGAAAAGTTGGCAACACAAAATTTTTTAGGTTAAAATTTATAATTGTTATTTTTGTGGTTTTTAAACAATGTATTCAAGTCAACAGCACGTGATACACAATATATTAACACGCTGAAATATCATGAATGCCTATAAACTGATAAAGAGTTGTATACTTACGAGTGAAAAGACAATCCAGGCATTTTCGTTCCACTATCACTTTTACACCCTTTAACGCTACACCGCACCATGGTATTATTTTATAAGGTATTAACAGTAAGTCTAAATCATTCAAAACCAAACATACCATGAATTACGTAACTTAGAACATGTAAAAACTATATTTTTATGGAAGACGATAGCTAGCTGTCAAACTTTGTTTATCAAAGTAGGTTGCTATTCTTGAAAAAAGTGGCACGCTGCGTGAAACAAAAAATTTTATCGTTCTCTCTCATTTCTTTACACAACACCGGCATAAGTTGCTCTTTTTCTTGTGTGAATGCGACAAGATATCAATTTGTCTATTGGTTTCTCTGTCTACGAGTGAGGCCAGGTGAGGGGGAATGGAACTAATACTTGTGATGTAAAACAAATGGTTTGTTATCGATAAAAACTTTTCTGATATCGACTACAATGATAGAAATATTACCGACACTATTTTTGATTCAGACTCAGATTATCCAGAAGTTAAACCTGTGTAAACAAAACGATTAACGAAGCGACGAAATTTGTAATCTTATTAGTTCTCAGAACTTTCACCGGGGGCGCTTTGAATCGGCACAGCAAATAGCTGTCATTTTGTATGGGATAGCCAGTCCAGCGTAGGGATGGCGATTCTTTACGAAAAAGATCGATTTTTAAATCGATTCGAATCGTAGTCTAATGAATCGATTCACGAAAAAATCGAGGCCTACAAAATCGATTCTTAAAAAATCGATCTTTTTTTCAAGTTTGCATTTACAATGTAAATTTGTATCAATTTTACTAAAAACAAGATTAATATTGCAATTAACGATATCTTATCAATAAAATCAGGGAATTCAAAAATAACAATTATTTTTATTACCGTATCAAACTATAAAAAAAAATAAGTATTTATATACTGAATATTTTTATTGATTGCAAAAAAGTAAAAAATAAGAAGCGCTTTACTTATTTACTTACCTACTCTCAATTAGTTATTATTTCGCAACAAACACTACATGAAAATCTGATGAAAATCAATTATCAATTATAAAAATACTTATATTATGCTAATAACAGTATTCAATAAACGACAACAACAAATGAATAATGCAATATCAATCGTCACAGATTATAGATACATAAAGTCAAAGACTACAAACGTAACTTTTTTATTAAAGAGAGGCGAGTAAAGGATACTAAACATACAGCCATCTCGCGAGTTTATGAGTAGTTAACTCTTTAACCGGCAGCACTCTTATAATTCAGGCACATTCAACTAAATGCAAATAATTGTATGGTTTATACCAAAACAGAAAAATCGAATGTCGATTTTCAAGGGTGATATATCGATTCAGTGAATCGACACAGTACTTCATATCGATTTAAAAAATCGATATTTTCTGCTCGAAAAATCGATTCTTCGATTAATCGATCTCAGATCGCCATCCCTAGTCCAGCGTATAGTTATAGAGGTCAGTGGACTTGCCGCAGATATCGTATCGTATAGGTTATTACATAATTTTACTTTTCGACAAATCCTTACCTAGCCCGTGCATATCATTTATTAAAAATGTTAGGGGCTGTAGGAAGAGTGGGTAGCAGCCTTGTGGCTGCAAAATCTGTTGCAGAATGTGGAAAAATTGTGTCCGTTTCTGCAGGAAACAGAAATTATGCTGCGAAAGCTGCAGGCAAAGGGCAAGGTAAGGTAGTTGCAGTCATCGGTGCCGTCGTAGACGTTCAGTTTGAAGACAATCTTCCACCCATCCTAAATGCGTTGGAGGTACAAAACCGATCCTCAAGGCTCGTCCTTGAAGTGGCGCAACATTTAGGAGAGAACACCGTCCGTACCATTGCCATGGACGGTACCGAAGGTCTGGTCCGCGGCCAGCCCGTGCTCGACTCCGGCTCTCCCATCCGTATCCCCGTCGGAGCGGAGACTCTGGGCCGTATCATCAACGTTATTGGTGAGCCCATCGACGAGCGTGGCCCCATTCCCACTGACAAGAGAGCTGCCATCCACGCCGAAGCCCCCGAGTTCGTGGACATGTCTGTACAGCAGGAGATCTTGGTAACTGGTATCAAAGTCGTAGACTTGTTGGCCCCCTACGCCAAGGGAGGAAAGATTGGATTGTTCGGTGGTGCCGGTGTAGGCAAAACTGTACTCATTATGGAGCTCATCAACAACGTAGCTAAAGCCCATGGTGGTTACTCTGTATTCGCCGGAGTAGGAGAGCGCACCCGTGAGGGTAACGATTTGTACCATGAGATGATTGAATCCGGTGTAATCTCTCTGAAGGACAAGACCTCCAAGGTAGCTCTTGTGTATGGACAGATGAACGAGCCCCCTGGCGCACGTGCCCGTGTCGCTCTGACTGGTTTGACCGTGGCTGAGTACTTCAGAGATCAGGAGGGTCAAGATGTGCTGCTTTTCATTGACAACATTTTCCGTTTCACACAGGCCGGTTCTGAGGTGTCTGCCTTGTTGGGTCGTATTCCCTCCGCCGTAGGTTACCAGCCCACTTTGGCCACTGACATGGGTACTATGCAGGAACGTATTACCACCACCAAGAAGGGCTCCATCACATCAGTACAGGCTATCTACGTACCTGCTGATGACTTGACTGACCCCGCCCCTGCCACCACCTTTGCTCACTTGGACGCCACCACTGTGCTGTCCCGTGCTATTGCTGAACTGGGTATCTACCCAGCTGTCGACCCTCTCGACTCAACCTCTCGTATCATGGACCCCAACATCATTGGAGCTGAGCACTACAATGTTGCACGTGGCGTTCAGAAGATTCTGCAGGACTACAAGTCCCTCCAGGATATCATTGCTATCTTGGGTATGGATGAGTTATCTGAGGAAGACAAGCTGACTGTCGCACGTGCACGTAAAATCCAGAGATTCCTGTCTCAACCTTTCCAAGTTGCTGAAGTGTTCACAGGTCACCCCGGAAAATTGGTACCCCTTGAGGAGACCATTAAAGGTTTCTCAAAGATCTTGCAAGGAGAATATGACCACCTTCCTGAGGTCGCCTTCTACATGGTTGGACCTATTGAAGAAGTAGTTGCTAAGGCCGAAACACTTGCGAAGAGTGCATAACTGTCATAAAGTGAATGTATGAAAGTGTAATATTATTTCAAAATAAATATCTATAGCTAAACAATCTTTTTATTGCTCAAATTCTTAAAATGCATGATAATAACCTCATAATACGAGTTTAGTACATAGTTTTCATATATTACTAAAATAAATTTACAAATTTTCTAACCCTACTTGAATGTTATGTAAACATATTGGTTACACTCTTGCTTTGGAGATACCAAGTTCGTAAATAATTAATAGTATGATCTATTATATTATACCTATGTATGATAGAAAAAATTCCAATAAAATAAAAGTAACCACAATATGACCTCTACAGACACTACATAGTGTACTTTAATTAAATTAAATGCTAATAATGTTACGCAAGATCAACGCAAGATTATCTAGCTTTCAAGATTATTATTACTTTACATACCTACTTACTCATCTAATACATTCTGTATATCTTGCCATAATTACCTACATAAATTATTGTAATTCTAATAAGAATGAAATGGATTTTTGAGGTAATTGCATTCATAAATCTTTATTTACCGACTGACATTTTTAGACAATTTTTCCAAACAAAATGTTGTACACGCTTAAATGCGAAGGATCAATAAATCTGCACATTCCAATTTCCATTGAGTTACTGTGTACTAGGTACGCCGTACGTGCACATTCATCTTTTTATTACTTGCTCTGTGATTCATCTCCGATGCAACTTATTCTTAATGGCTCTAAGGGTTAGTTTGTTATTTACCTCTTTCTTTCAAGCTTAGTTATCATGAATAATTATGTTCAAGTTTAACAGGTAGCAGCAGACAATACTAATCTGGCAAATCTTATCATTCAATAGTTAGGTACCTACCTTAGTACCCTACTAACTACCTACGGACAAAAAGATGAATGATGAAATTTATGTCCCGCTTTGCTTGAGCTTTCTTATGTTCAGTGATCAGATAGATCGAACTTCGAAGCCGTGGCCCGTGACCCATAAGTACCACGCCTTCGCGAATATATACCTATTATCGATACCATTTTATGTACGACAGCCCTAATAGGTAGGTATATAAATAATTATGTCGGTAAAATACCGATATTCCCACATATTGTATGAATTTCGTTCTAGCATTATATTGAATTGAAATGCCTGCACAAATTCGGATGTGTAGTATCGACGAATAAAGTACGTAACTATCGTACCTACATATTATTTTATAAGACCGATAATTTTTGTGGAATCGAAATCAGCACGTTGAAGACTATTTTGTGTTGTCCCAAGC